>PVIA01001987.1:225099-236385 GCA_004024845.1 Tonatia bakeri
TAAATTTAAAAAAAGATACACAAATCCCTTTGTTAATAGCAGAATTATTTACAATAGCCAAAATATGGAAACAATCTAAATATCCATCACTGGATAAATGAATAAAGAATATGTGGTATGTATTATATACTCATCCATTAAAAAGATGAAATCTTTCCATTTGTGACAATATGAATGGACCTTGAGGATATTATGTTGAGTGAAATAAGTCACATGGAGTAAGACACTTGTGATTTAACTGATGTGGAATATAAAACAAAATAAAGCTAAACAAACAATGAGCAAATAAAACAAAAACAAAAATAAACTTGTAGATGCAGGCAACAGTTGGCGATTACCAGAGGGGAAGGTCGAAATGAGTAAAGGGAGAGATGGTAAGTAAATCTTTGGTGGTGAGCATGCTGTAGTTTATACAGATGAGAATTTTTGGTACTTTACACCTGAAACATACAATGTTATAAACCAATGTTACCTCAATAAAAACAAGCAAAAATATTAAATTTTATTTGGCAGAATCTAAAGTTGTGCATATAATGTAACATACAATTCACCAATTTCACTCATAAGTAAATAGCTAAAAGAAATAGATATATTTATTAGAATAGATATATTTGTGGGTGAAGAAAACATATACCAGAATATTTATAGCAGCATTATTCATATCGGCATGAATAAATGTTGGTATATTTATATAATGAAATATGATCCATTGATGAAAATGAATAGACTACTGCCACTTGGAGTATTTGAATGAAACTCACATTTATAATATGAGCAAAAGAAGGAAAACAATAAATATATACTGTATGGTTTTATTGATATAAAGTGCATATAACTAATCTTCGTGTCAGATGTCAGAATACGAGAATACTACTGAAGGTCTGTTAGTGACTCAAAAGGGATGTGAGAGGGCTTGCGATATTCTGATAACGTTCTATTTTAAAATCCAATTTCTAATTGCTTGGATGTGCTCAGTTTTTCATAATTCTGACAACTCAGCAAGCTTACTGACACCTGAGAAAAGCAACTGAATGTTCATTAGGCAACATGTTCAACAGAGCACAGTTAGGCTTCCTGGCTATTTTGCCTTCTAGGTCAAAAAACATTTTTGTGTACTCATTGGGCAAATGAAGGGTTTCGTACCAATTGTCATATTACAAAGAAATATATTTATTATTTATAAGTAAAATATACATACTATAAATTTACACATCATGCCTAGTGGAATTGAAACAGCCTGCTACCACCATCACCACCATTACCACCACCATTTTCATGTATTTGAAAAGTTAAAGACTTAGGTCAGTTAATTTCAGATTTTTTTCTAAAGTTATTGAATCAAAAGTGACTAGATATGCTGAGTGCAGTGAATTTTGATGGCTCCTATTTCTAGAAAGTTTCTCAAGAATAACTCTTAAATATCTTTTCAGTAAGTGTTGTCACTGTAATTCACATAATATTTTAGGGTCTATCATTGACCATTAAACATAATTTTCCTGCAATTAAATGTTTCTAAAAAACTTTTTACATGGAAGAGATGCCTTTAGTAAAAGAAAAGATGACAGAGAATGATAACAGAAAAAAACACTAAGAACTCGTGGACTTGGATGGCAGCATGGCGAGTGCTGTGGGGGAGTAGGGGGAGGAGGTGGAGGAGGGTATGGGAAGGATAAATGGTGATGGAAGGAGACTTGACTTGGGGCGGTGAACACACAATACAGTGTGCAGATGATGTGTTGTAGAATTGTGCACCTGCAACCTGCATAATTTTGTAAACCGGTCACCCCAATAAATTTAATAAAAAACTGAAAATTAGAAAACACTTTAAGGTAAAAATTCTGTTACATTTCAAAAAAATAGAAAAAGAATATGCACCAAAATGAAATATCTGGTTGGTAATATTATGAGCATTGAATTTTTAAAATTTTACTCACAGCGTATTTTCTAACATGTATCATTAATTAGTTATATAAGAATAGATTATAAATATTATAGACCTTAATAACACATATGGTTGTTTACTGATATTTGATTTGATATTGAGAAAATTGTCCATACTCACAAGAAATCTGAAATTTCAGTGTAACAAGTGGCCCAGTGATCCTAATGCTTTTGTACTTTTTTGGTTCATGGGAATCATGTTCTTTCGGCAGGACATAGCTGAATAACATGAAGTGAGAAAAACAAGGTAAAGAGAATTCACAAAAGCTACCCACACAGACTTGGACATGGTGGCCAGTTGAAAGGCTGTGTGCATACTGTGCCTCCTAAAAGGGCAGAGCTTTCAGCAGTCCTGTCTTTTCCAGCAGGTATCCTGACATGCGGTTAGTTTGATGACTAGTCACTTTGATGTGCCGTTTTGCTATTCTAAAAGGGGAGAGGGTGGTTTTAAGAGATAGTGACGTGTAAAATAATGAATCTATTTTCTTCAGGCAAATCTATTTTCCTATTTGCCTGTCATAATGCCTAATTTCCTGAAAAGATGGTAAAGCTCTAGGCAAAAATAATTAATTTTCAAAATATAATTTTGATGTGCTAAATTTATTTTTTCCTTCACAGTGGGAAACATTAAACTTTCTATTTTTGCACTACTAATATGTCAAGAGTAGACAACCTATATTATTATAAAATCCCCTAAAATAAGCTAGAAACATTAACCTGATAAAATAATACATTACAGCAAAAATATGCCAGAGCCACCAAGATTTTTTGCCAATCTTCAAAGCCATAAAAGCATAAATTTATTTAGCACTTATTATATGGGAAAAATGATAACCTCAGGATCTACAGAACTTCACATTTCTATTGCTAAAATATCATAAAAGAGTTCAATTTTGAAATAATTCTCTACAGTATTGGTAAACTGGGAAAAATCACCATGGCTTTGGGTTGATATGGATAGTTCTACATGAAACATTTACCTTTAGGAATATTTAATGAATATGCTGTAAGAAATAAGAAATATAAAGGAACTGACATCTTATGAAAGATAATTAAGGCTTTTAATTTGTAATAATTTTAACTGCTTGAATTCAAACAATGACACCATAATTTGTTGAACCATAATTTTAAAACATTCATCAGATACTCAAGTTTATTCTTTTAATTATGACATGTTATTTCCTTTTTGCCTTGAACTTGTTTTATGTTGCATAAACTTTATAAAATTTGGAAATTACCCACTGTACTTAAATAATGTCTGCAACCTAATGAATAAGAACCCAAAGTAGGTTTGGGGGAAACTCAAACATCAAGTTTCAGTACACACTCTGCTAAACTGGAAACTCACCAAATCTTCATTTCATTCTGTGTGTTGGAAAGAGCACTTGACTTAGAATTGGGAGACCCCTATTACCCGTGGTTTAGTCATTTGACTGGTTATTCTCTCCCGTATTAAAATGAGATGACATTCATTAAATACCTGTGAGCATAACTAGTAATATAGGGGAACATCTATCTTTCCTTTACTTTTTAACAAAGATAAATAGTTTTGATGCACTGCTGTGTTTGGTTTTCTAATATTTTGTTGTGGATTTTAGTGTCTATATTCATCAGGGATATTGCCCTATAATTTTCTTTCTTTGTAGTGTCTTTATCTGGTTGTGGAATTAGTATAATGCTGGCCTCATAAAATGAATTTGGGAGACTTTCCTTGTCTTGAATTTTATAAAATAACTTGAGGAGAGGTGTCCTAATAAGAGGTCTGAGAGAGTGCTTCTCAGAATGTTTGGTAAAATTCACCTGTGAAGTCATATGGTCCGAGGCTACTATTTGTTGTATTTTTTTTTTTTGGATTACTGCTTCAATTTCACTAGGTGTAATCTGCCTATTCAGATTCTAAGATTGTTGCTGATATAGTTTTGGAAGATTGTATGATTCTAGGAGTTTATTTTGTCCATTTGTCCAGGTTGTCCAATTTGTTAGCACATATAGTTGTCCATAATTTCTCATAATTCTTTCTATTTCTTTGGTGTCAGTTATTCTTCCTCCTTTTTCATTTCTGATTTTATTTATTTGGGTCCTCTCTTTCTTTTTCTTTATGAGTCAGGTTAAAGGTTTGTCAATCTTGTTTACCTTTTCAAAGAACCAGTTCTTACATTCATTGTTCATTTGTATCACTTTTTTACACTCTATTTCACTTATTTCTGCTCTGATCTTTATTATTTTCTTCCTTCTACTCATTTTGGCTGTTTGTTGTTCTTTTTCAAGTTCCTTTTTTGTAAAGTTAGAGTGTTTGAGTTTTTTTCTTGTTTCTTTAGATAAGACTGTAATGCTATGAATATCCCTCTTAGGATTGCTTTCCCAGTGTCCCACAGATTTTGGGTTGTTGTATTCAAATTTCATTTGTTTCAAGGTATCTTTTGATTTCTCCCTTGGTCTCATTGTTGAGCTATTTATTGTTTAATAACATGTCAGTCAGCTTCCATGTCTTTGTGTAGTTTTTAGTTTTCTTCATGTGGTTGCGTTCTAGTTTCATGGCATTGTGGTCAGAGAAGATGCTTGGTATGATTTCAGTCTTCTTTAATTTATTGAGACTTGTTTTGTGTCCTAATATGTGACCTATCTAGAAAACATTCCATGTGCACTTGAAAAGAATGCATATCCTGCTGCTTTGGGTTGAAATGCTACATAGATATTTAAATCCATTCGATCTAGTGTGTCATTTAAGGCCGCTCTCTCCTTGTTGATTTTCTGTCTGGAAAACCTGTCCATTGAAGTCAATGGGGTGTTAAAATCCCCTATTATTACTGTATTTCTGTCAATCTCTCCCTTTATGTCCATCAAGATTTGCTATGTTGGGTGCATAAATGTTTACCAGGGTTATATCCTCTTGTTGGACTGTTCCCTTTATCATTATGTAGTGTCCTTCTTTGTCTCTTACTGTAACCATGGTTTTATAGTCTATTTTGTTGGATATAAGTATTGCTACCTCAGGCTTTTTTTCCTTTCCATTTATATGAAGTATCTTTTTCCATCTGTTTAATTTTAGTCTCTGTGTATCTTTCATTGTGAGGTGGGTCTGTTGTATGTATATGGGTCTTGTTTTCTTATCCATTCATTACCATATATCTTTTGATTGGAGCATTTAAGCTGCATACATGTAAAGTGATTATTCATACATATTAATTGCCATATTATTTTTCAATTATTTTAATCTTTTTCTTCTTTTCTTCATCTAAACAAGCCCTATAACATTTGTTGCAATACTGCTTTGGTGTTAGCAAACTCCTTTAGCTTTTTCTTATCTGGGAAGCTCCTTATTTCTTCTTTGATTTTAAATGATAGTCTTCCTGGGTAAAGTAGCCTTGGGTGTAGGTCCTAGCTTTTCATCACCTTGAATATTTCATGACAATCCCTTCCGGCCTGAAATGTTTCTGTTGAGAATTCAGATGAGTCTAATTGGAGCTCCATTGTAGGTAACTACCTGTTTTTCTCTTGTGGCTTTTAGGATTCTCTCCTTGTCTTTAAGTTTTGAAATTTTAATTATGATGTGTTTTGGTGTAGACCTCTTTGGGCCCATCTTGTTTGAGACTCTCTGCACTTCCTGGACTTGTGTGTCTTTTTCTTTCACCAGAGTAAGAAAGTTTTCAGTATTATTTCCTGTAATGAAATAACAGTGTCCAGAAAAATACATCCATTATTAACATAATGAGAATGGTTTGTGTGACATCGATGTAATCTGGCAGCCAAGGAGAGTGGACTGGAATGTGCATGCATGAACAATGACAACTTGACTGTATTAGTCAGTGGGGGCAGCAGATGCCATTAAGTGAGTATATGTACTGTGTGGCCATTACATACAAAATGACTGAGTGAGTAGAGCAATGAATCTGCATCATATTTTGTGTCAAGCTTGAACACTGCTCCATGGAAACTAATGGATTCAGAAGGCCATAGCTATGGATAACTGGTGATTGGCAGCTTCATCACAACAGTGCACTCAATCACGCATCACGTCTCCTACAGTGATTTTTGGTGAAACATCAAATCACTCCAGTGACTCAGCTCCCCTTCAGTCCAGATTTGGTGCCCTGTGACTTCTGTCTTTCTCCAAAACTAAAATCACCTTTGAAAGGGAAAGGATTTTAGACCGTCAATGAGATTCAGGAAAATATGACAGGGAAGCTGATGGTGACTGGAAATGTGTGAGGTCCCAAAATGTCGACATTGAAGGGGACTGAGGTGTCACTGTCCTATGTACAATGTTTCCTGAGTCTTGTTCAATAAATATCTCTATCTTTCATAGTACATGGTGGGATACCTTCTGGATAGACCATATCTATATCTATATTTATATCTATATCTGTATCTACATCTATTTCTGTATATCTATATCTATCTATCCTATTGGTTTTGTTTCTTTAAAGAACCCTTATAACAATAATAAAGCTTGACAGTCATGGGCTCTCATCAGCAAATGGTCATATATTTTTGTACATATATTTAAATACTTGTATGCAATCAGTTGAGACTGCTGTCTCTTTCTACTCTCTTTCCATTTCCATTCCATTATATATGATTTAGAGTCACTTCTCAGTATAGTTATTGCCATGTGTACCTAGTGTAGAAATAGCTTCTGGGAAGTGCACTGTCCTGACTCATCCTACCACAGGATATAAAAAGATCATACTGATGTCCTGGCTGGTGTGGCGCAGTGGACTGAGTGCTGGCCTGCAAATCAATGTGTTGCCTGTTTAATGCCCAGTCAGGGCACATTCCTGGGTTGTGTACCAGGTCCCCAGTAGGGGGCACATGAGAGGCAACCACACACCAATGTTTCTCTCCCTCTCTTTCTCCCTCTCTTCCCCGCTCTCTAAAAATAAATAAATAAAATCTTTTAAAAAAAGATGAAAGAAGTAAGAAACTTTTTAAAGGTCATATTGCAATATGAAAGTGTTCTAGTGCCCAGTCCAGCCCTGAGAATATGAAGGAAGTTATTGGAATGCATACACACAGAATATGAAAAAATGACTCCAGACATCAGATATGGAAATCTGTATGAGGAGAATTTGTTTCTCATTAACCCCTGGCCAAAATGGAAGTTCTTATATACTCCAAAATTATATATATATATAATTTTGAATGGATCACACATTTTTTTAAACAAGTCATGCAAAATGGAATTCATCAGATGCCTTATGATTATAAAGCACAAAATGTAGCAGTATTAAAAACATGTCTGCTTGTATGTTTTATGCAGCCAGACATGAATAATAAAAACAGATTCTGAAGTATAATATTACAGGAAAGACTAAAATATCTTTGTTTACCTTGTAATGATCTTCAATAATATAACTGCCAACAGATGAAGAGGAGCTTAAGAGAATAAAGTACAAAAAAGAACAATAATTTTATAGGGACATGTAAGCTGTTAATTAATAAAAAGTACTGGAGAGGATTTAAGATAGTGGAGGAATTAGTGGAAGCTACTTTTCCCAGGAACTATCTGGAATTGCAACTCAATTGTAGAGGAATCATCCTGAATAAACAACTGAACACTTGCTGAGAGAAACCTTATAACCATGGACAGAAGAAACCACTTCACCCCAAGACTGGCAGGGAGTGTGGAAGAGCCACAAGAGGATTGGCTGGGCTTGCATGGGTGGAAGCTGAAATTTGGAGAATATTTCAGTGGCAGAGGGGTTTCCTGTAAGAAGTGTGATGTCTGAACCCCAAGCTGGGTTCCCCAGCCTACAGAACCAGAGCCATAAAGGAATCCAGATAACATCCAGCTGTGAGAAGCAGCAGGATTTCTGTCTCCCAGGGAGAGATGGCTGGAGACACAGAGAGCCTCTTAAAGGGCCAACACAAAAAAATTTGTTTGCAGCTACTTACCCTGGGCTCCAGCAGAGGGAGGGCAGAGTGGACTACAGATGCTTGAGTAGAGCCTGGAGTTAGTGGCTTTGGGTGAGAGAACCGAAAGAAGAGCTGTGAGGGTCCCTGTGCTGAGTCATTTCCCATAATGCAGAGTCCATCTTTCTGAAGCAGAGTACTCCTCTCCAAGTGGCATCAGCCTGAAGGAAAGCAATAGTCCCACTCACAGGATTACTCTGCCCCACTCCATAGGGCTTAAACCAGGCTGCTGATTCCAGCTTGAGGCTATATAAATGATTAGCTTAACAACTAAGCGGGATCTCAGGGAACTCAATGAGACTTCACCTTACCCTGCCCAGGACCCAGTTCTGATTGAAGTCAGACTCAGTGAGAAGCCTGCTTCTTTCCACTCAAAAACAGGCCCAGCTAAAGGGAGCCACACTGTGTGGATCACTGATAGCACCAAACAGGTTGACCAAGGCCACTCATAGGCAGCGTTTGACAAAGGCCTAGAGTCTTTGCAGATCCACCCAATACATAGAAACAAGTACAAAGAAGCAGTCAAAATGGGAAGACAAAGAGACAGACCCCAAATGAAAGATCAAGAGAATTCTCCAGAAGAGCTAGATGAAATGGAGGCAAGCAATTTATCAGAGAAAAAGAGTTTAGAGTAATGATTATAAGGATACTCAACAGCATGAAAAAGGCATAGGAACCTTAAAAAAGACCAGTTGGAAATTATGGAATATCTGAAATAAATAATAAATACACTGGAAGGCATAAAGAGTAGACTAAATGAAGCAGAGAATTAAATCAGTGATTTGGAAGACAAGGTAGAAAAAACACTCAGGCAGAGCAGCACAAAGGAAAAATGAGGCAAGCTTAAGAAACATGTTGGACAACAAGTTTCTGCATCATGGGAGTACCAAAAGGAGAAGAGAGCGAGAAAGGGATTAAGAACCTAGTTAAAGAAATAATTACCAAAACTTCCCTCATCTGGTGAAGGAAAAAGACACACAACTCCAGGAAATTCAGTGAGGCCCAAACAAGTTGAACCTGAAGAGGTCTACACTGAGACATAATGTAGTTAACATGAAAACATTATGAACTATATGCCAACAGAGGACAACCTGGATGAAAAGCATAAATTCCTAGACTCATACAATTTTCAAAGGTATATTAGCAAGAATCAGAGAATCTGAACAGACAGATTATAACTAGTGAAATTGAAGCACTAATTAAAAAACTCTTCACAAACAAAAACCCTAGACTGGAAGCCTTCACAGGTGAATTTTACCAAACCTTCTGAGAAGAATTAACACCTCTCCTTCTCAACTATTTCATAAAATTCAAGCCAAGGGAAGGCTCCCACACTCATTTTATGAGGCCAGCATTATCCTAATTCCAAAATCAGATCAGAACAATACAAAAAAAGTGCAGGCCAATGTCCCTGATGAACACAGATGCTAAAAGCTCCTTCCTGAGCTTATTCTAATGTCTGACTGTAACTCATAACCATGTGTCTAGAATTGATGAAATGACCCATTTGGTCCCAATCACCTCAGCAACAGAGACCGTCATGCTTAGGAACCAAGTGTCACAGATTTAAAGTAAAAGTTAAATAACTGAAGTGTTGTTGAGGGAAAACCTCACAAGCATATTCCTGTAAAGAAACCCTGTATGCAAAGTTGAGACTTTAGGAGAGCAATATTGAAGGAAAATAATGACTAGAATAATAACTTACACATGTGATTAAAACACTCGATGTACTGAAGTAGGGAGCTTTCCTCAAGGATGAGTCTGAATATAACATGCCAGAGGCTCCCCCAGAGTGTCCTGTCTGCTCCCTCTGTGCTGTCATAAAAGGGCAGACTTGGACCCAACATGTCACCTCACCTCTGTACCTCTGCAGAAGTTCTTTACCCAAGAGGTTTCCAAGTGTTTCCACACAAGTGAATTAACCAGCCTCGTCAGCACTTCTCTCCCCAGAGATGCTTCCTTTCGGTAGCACAGACATTTACCTACACGGCTACTTAAGGTCCCCTGAGAGGTCCTTGTGGAATGTGCAAACGGATGCTCCAAGTGTAAAAGTACCTTGCAGCCTCACTGCAGATCCCAACTCATTGCCTCCTTTGGCAAGTACCTCTGGAGGGATGAATCACCTTCTTTAATCTTTACAGCAAGGCCCCTACCAGATGGCTTTTCCTCAGGCTCACCAAACGCCCACACACCTGGAAACCCATTTTCAGCCTTCCTCCTTCCTGTCTTATCTGCCCCAAAAGCTGAAGGAGGGCAGACATGAATTTTTAAAGATACTTTATGACTCACTTTAATTAAAAAGAGAGTTGGCCATATTTTCTTTCGTTCCCCCAAACTCTCCTATTAATTCAGTGACCAAATATTTATTCAGCGTTTACTTCATTGCCACTCACTGTGCTGGACACAGAGACCACTGCAGTCATGCCTTTCCCCTCATGGGAAGGACAGACAGTGACCAAGAGTCAGGTGCCCTGAGGTCAGAGCTGTGAAAATGACAAACGTAATGGGCTGGGTGAGGCGGTAGGAGTAGTGGGTCAGGGAAGCCCTCTCCAAGCAGGTGGTATTTGAACTGGGAACTGGAACCTGAGAATAAGCCAGATTTTTCATTTTTTTATTGTTGGGAACCACCCTGCCTGGTTTCAGGAGCTGTAACTGCCCCACCCCACCCCATGGTTAAGGCTAAGTGAGTGGCCTTCAGACCAGAAGCCACTAAGGAGACAAAGCTTATCTCCCTGACAGGAGCACCACTTCTGCTTCTTTTCCCATAACTGGCCCCCAATGCTTGATCAGTTAGCCAATGATGGGTAAGATTCCCAAAGGGGGGAATGACCTAAGACAGGCACGATCAGGTGGAGGCCCCAGGAAAGGACTTGAGGAGCTATAGCAAAAGGGGATGATGGATCCTCACCCCTTGGCTTTGACATAGCCTCAGTCCTCATTCCGTCTGCAAGAAGTCTCCTAATCTCTTGGCTGCCTTACTTCCCCTGCCTGACTTAAGCCTGAAACAATGCCTTAAGGCTGAAACAATGCTGGTGGTGGGTGCCACCCTGTGCTGGAAAGGGTGGGTTCCCTAGGGTGATCAGACCTAAGAAAGAATATGTAAAATCCTGTGAAACCTGCTTTGTTTAGAATGCTCTCAATTAAATGATAAGGGTCCAAGTGAGAAGTCAGTTTATTCTTCAAAGTTTCATGGCTCTTTAGCTATCTGACCCTGCCTCAAAATAGGCCCTCAGAGTTCTTTGTATGTTTGATTCTTACCGGCTGATGATTAATGAGCTTTACCTGTATTCTTGTGCAAAACGAACCCAATAAAAGCCTGTCAAGGCAAGGGTCGGGGTGCTCACCCCTTGAGAGAGTAGCCGTGCTGTCCCTTTTCCTCCACAGGATTCAGCAGGCCATGCGAATATGTTTCGTATCTCATCCATAACACCA
>PVIA01001988.1:0-236502 GCA_004024845.1 Tonatia bakeri
AGGGAAGGGAAGGGAAGGGTAGGGAAGGGAAGGGAAGGGAAGGGAAGGGAAAGAGAAAAAGAGGAAGGAAGAAAGAGAAAGCTAAAAGACACTATCCGTGAACAATGTTTTAAAATTATATGTTATTTCTTTCATGACAGCAAGTAATCTAGAAACGAATAAAAATTATTGGAGACATTTTAAATTACTTACTTTAAAATATAGTCATAATTAAATATTTTCTTGAATTTCATATGAATTTTAAAATATATCATTAATTTGGTGGTTTTTCTGCCACCTCCAAAAACAAGTTTACAAAGTCACTAAAGCTAAATTTCTCCAAAGCTTTCAAACAGTTTATCTATGTCTCATATATGAATTATAGGTAGGGTGTAAAGAAATTTATTATTCAGAAATTCAATTTTCTTGAGGAGTGATGTTCATATCTACAGTGTCTGAAAAGTACAAAACAATTTAGATGATACTGTTGAGAAATTGTGCATTGTCATTAGTTGATATTTCAATGTTCTTACTTCTGTGCCTAGAAGAGTCTTTCCCAGCTTCTGTGGCAGAAAGCTTTCACAGTTAATATATTGATGCAAAAGAGCATTCTTGACTCACAGTTTGGCCCTCCTGAGGGTCATAATAGCTTAATCTGGAGCTGTAGTATTGAAGCAGAATTATAGGATCACAATGGGTTCCCAGCCAAGGTGTTTCAGAGCTGGAGAGCTACATCAGGTGATGTACATGGTCTGAAGACTTCTAGTCCAAGGGTGTCAAACTCATTTTCACCGGGGCCACATCAGCCTCGCAGTTGCCTTCAAAGGGCTGAATGTAATTTTGGGACTGTATAAATGTAACTTCTCCTTACCAGTTAAGCTAGAGCTTGATGCTGCTGCCAGGTAGAAACTAGGTGCTGGGCCAGATAAAACAAAGTGGAGGAACAGATTTGGCCCTCGGGCCTTGTGTTTGCCACCTGTCTTCTAGTGGCTCTGGACTCTACCAACCACATTGAAAAAAACCACATAGCAAGGAAATGTGTAGTAGATTGTCCCTGAGTAACTATGTTAAGTGAACAGGATTATTTGTAGGCTGATCCTAAATACGAATAAAATAAGACATAAAATGAGAAGACCTGTTTTCAGAGACATGTCTATGAATCTAGGCACCTGAAGTAACTGCTTTTTCAACAAAGATACAATTTATTTGTGAGTTTTTACATCTAAAAATTTTATTAAGGGTACTAGTTTGTTAATAAAGATTATTATAAAAACACACTTTCTTGCCCTGGCTGGTGTAGCTCAGTGGATTGAGCTCGGGCTGCGAACCAGGCATCGCAGGTTCGATTCCCAGTCAGGGCACATGCCTGGGTTGCAGGCCATGTCCCCCAGCAACTGCACATTGATGTTTCTCTCTCTCTCTCTCTCTCTCTCCCTCCCTTCCCTCAATAAAAATAAATAAATAAAATCTTTAAGAAAACAAACAAAATAAAAACAGACTTTCTTGTTATTCTGCAATGTATAGTTATGAATCTGCTCATCATTAATTATTTTGTTTCATTTTCAGCATAGCATATTATCAGCAATTCTGAACATTTTTCATGTTGTGGCATGCATATACTAATTACTACAAATCTGTAGCACTCAAAACATTTTATTTTATCTCTTTATCATATTATATAAAGGGTAATATCATAGATAACTATTGCAGTACTTGCTTTTCTAGGGAAGTGGAGATAATAAGACAGCTTCAAACATAATAATTTATTTCAAAAGTTAGCAAACAATGTTAGAACACCTGAAAAACTAAATTGACCCATTATTATTATTAATGGTTTAGAGAATTCTCATAGCTTAACATAAAAAATTCTAATGCCCTGGGTAGAATCTGAAACCTTCGATATGAGACCCCACTGCCATCTCCCAGAGCTGTTTCCCACAGCTCCAGCTAGGCTTGTGCACACGCACACGTGACTTTAAGTTCCGTGAAAGGAAAAACTTGTCTCATGTCTGCTTTTGACTCTCCTCACTTTCACTAGTATTACATATCTACTGCAAAGCTCTCCTAACATAGCAACCTAAAAACAAATACAGATTCTCTTAAACATCTCACAGAAAAGAATTCTAAGTGTGGCCTGACTGGCTGGTTTGGGTTCAAGGCTTCTGACAGCGTTGCAGTTAAGCAGATAGTTGTGTCACGAGGGTAAGATCTGCTTCCAAGCTCACTCAAGTGACTTGTGCCAGGCCTCGGGAAACCTGCTTCCAAGCTCCCTCACTGGCTTCTGGCAGCCCCCAGCTCTTTGCCATGTGGGCCTGTCCACAACGTTGCCCCATGGCATGGCAGCTGGCTTGGAACATAGTTTACCAAGTGAATTTAGTGTTTTGAGAAATTTCGCAGTAACTACACTGTGTTCCATATATTATGATGTGGCCTCACCCTGATTTTCTGAGGTACTCACACCCAAACATCCTCAGTCTATTGAAGCATATACTATTTCCTGACCACACTGTGTTCTTCAAATCTCCATGTTTTTCATGGCCCTACCCTGTGCCAGGAATGTCCTTGTCTGTCTGATGACATCTCACTCATGCTTTAAGAATATGCTGCAATACCACACTTCCTCTGTGAAATTGCTCTCTACCGCCTAACCTTTCCAGAATCATTTATATTTCCCCAGTGTGTACTCCATTTTGTTTTAATATACCTGTTTGTTGTTTTTCTTCTCAGAGGTGGTGAAGAGCTCAAATGCAAGATTAAATCTTCACTGCGATCTGCTCTGTAACTAACATAGTTAGTTGTGCAACTAGAATTTAGTCATTTGTTTCTGGCATAGACATCATAATTTAATGTCACTATTTCATTAATAAATGAACCATGATAAAATGTCAGTGATATACCAAATATGATATATTTATCTCATCAATACATTCTGTATCCCCTATTTACTCATGTAAAGTGCTTTCCATGTCTGATAAGATAGTATGGAAAGCAGTTTGTAGCAAAATGTAGATTTTGATCTAGAATTTAATCCTAATATGTAAGAACACCCATGTATTGATGGTATATTGTTGACTTATACAGAAATGCTTTCTACAAACACTTTACATTATACTTAATCTCTTTGCTTCTGGGAATTTTGTAGTTACTTCATCCAAGACAGTATACTTTAAATTTTAGTGTTTTAATGAAATAACATAATATTTTCTATATGTACTTGAAGAATTATTTATATTGCCATCATTTAGCTCAAGTGCTTAGAAATAACCTATTGTATACCTATTAGAATCTATTGTTTATGCAAATGAAGAAATATAAATACTAATCTTTACAACAATTCTTATAGGTTCTGGTAATTTTGTTTACACAATCGTAGAAAAAATTAAATGATTAGAAGATGAGAAAAATATTTTGGAAATATTATTGAGAAAGCAAAAACTCAGTCTAGTAGATACAAAAAATATTGAACTACTCATTGAACACTGGGATTTTTAAGCAGTGTAAGATCCCTTTGTCAAGTAATCTAATTTTTAAAAATTATTAACTTTATTGTGACTTTATAAATACTCATAATATAAGTATTGATTGGACTGGGTCAGATTTTTCCTTATTTACAATGGCCAAAAATAAAGTCAAGCCTGGATTCTTTTTTTCTGTGGAGATGCAACTACCTACTGCTATTTTACTCGTGAATTTTTCTTCTTGAAGAGGTAATTGCCTTTCATAGTTGATTTAGAGATGCGGCTTTTGGAGTTCAACTTTGGTGCAGTTCTTGAGTTGCAGTAGAAATGTTGGTAAGGGTGAGCTTACCTCTGCAGCAGCATAGCTAGCAACTCTAATTCTGCATGCCTGGACTTTCAGAACTGGGATGGAAAGAGAAAAGCAACGTAAGCATGTCTATCTAAGCACATTCTGACATATTTAATAAGATCAGACAATACAGCATTTATCTTTAAGACCTGGATCTATTAAACTTTGGATTCAGAAAAGTAAAGTTTTGCTGTAATTCTACTTAAGTGAAAATGATGAAAATTTAGTAGACATTTTACTCAGTGTCTGGCCAAAGTCAACTGCCCTTTGTTAGGAGCTATGTTTTAGCATCATAGCAATCCTCTTGATTTAATATGATTCTACCCAATTTAAAGGAGTAAAATTGAAGCTTAGATGAGTACCGAATTTTTTGGACCATAAGACACACCTAGGTTTTAGGAGGAAAATAGGAAAAAAATTTTTGAAGCAAAAACTTTGGTAAAATATTTAATAACTTAAATAACATAATATTTTACCAGTGTAAATGTAAACAAAACTCAACAGCAGCATTAACAACCATTATTCCTCCCAAATTTGGTGGGGGGAAAGGTGCGTCTTATAGTCCAAAAAAATACGGTAAGTAATTTGCTCAGACTAACAAACTATTTAATAGATGCAGTTATCAGACTCAAACATACATTTTACAATTTCAAATTCTATTCTTTCCATTCTACTTTTTCCACATTTATCCTCAATTTTTAAATTGTGTGTTCACTGTGCTGACAATTTTTTCAATTTGACACCTCTGAAAAAGATTTAAAATTAGTCATTTTAAATACAATGAAGATTTCCTTCTGCTAAATTAATTGAAAACAATTCAGTAATCATTCCTATTATTTTTTAAAATACTAATCTAAATCATGCTTCTTAAATTTAAAAAATTAATAATAGCTCCTATAAACATGCCAAAATATTAAAGAGCCTTTAAACTTTTTCTTTATAGAAAAATCCATATATTTATAATAATACTTAATAGTAAACAATTTTAATTTTCTAAAATGTATCAACCCTGTACCATTATTAAAACTGGTTATACTGTTCTCTTGGACTTGGATATCTATAGAAGATTTAGAACAGAAGCGACCTTAAATCGAAATATATGTTTTTACTGAATAATTACATATTGTATACAAGGTCCAGCAGAAGTAACACCTGCTTGACTGTGGTTGGTAGGGTAATATAGTTTCAATTTGAACATTTCACCTAGAATGCCATTTGGTGTGCTTGAGTATGATATTCTTCTGTTATAGAATCACATGCTTATGATTTTGTAATGAAAGTTGTTGCAATGAAAAAGGTGTGTTATGTGTGCTGATTCTGTATACTATAGCTTCTGTATATGAAAGATATGTATACCCATGTATGCATGTATGTGCACATACATATACTTATATGCACATATATACATACATGGTGGCTTCTTTGGAAATGGAGTGAAGTGGGTGAGACTGACAATGTACATTGAAACTAGAAAGCATATAATTTCATGAAGAGATGGAATGGGAATAAAGGATGGTAGGTTTATAGGGGAGAAAGATGGATGTAAGGAGACAGGGAAACAAAGGATGGAAGAGTGGAAATGAGAGCATATTCCAGCATGATGAGCAATGCAAAGAAAACAAAAATTTTAATTAGTTTTTCCTCTCTATTGTTTGTGTTGAACAATTTTACAAAACATATTTTCAATTGTAAATTTAAATGTAAAATCAAGGGGATTGCTGAATTATTTATTCTAATACTTCTGACGTAGATATGATGTACTTCCATTTCTTACTATAAATGTATATTGACATACTATTCACATACACTTATTCTCTGAGGGAGCACACTGTGAAAATTATTTGATTTGGAGATAAGGTGTAAATTATTGTTGCCACTAGATTTTCTATGAAGAAAATGCAAACATTGAATATATAATTTAACTATTCAGGTGGTGTTGACCTAAATGATTTGTCTACCTCCTGAGTATTTCTTTAGGAAAGAAAATGAAATGTGAAACATCTTTATCCCAATTTTATTTTAATAAGTTTGACAAGTCCAAAACTACTTTTCTTATTATATATCCTAATGTATATAGATTAAGTGAAAAAAAATAAGCTCTTTTGTTGTCGGAGTGAGACATTAAAAGCCTTCTGTTCAGAGAATATAGCATACATCTGCCATTGGAGTGTGACAGGATTCTGGCTTTAGCTGGTGAATACAAAACTTTTCTAAGAGTTTCAACTTGTGCAATTAAGAGAGAAATGCAAAGACTTATTTTTGTGATTTCAAGTAGAATATGCCATTTAGGTTTTATATAAAATGAAAATACATATTGATATATATTTTATCAAATGGGACATGTTACTAGTTAGATTTCCCTTGTAAGAAACTATAAAACTTTGAAGATTCAATATAAACATTCAAGTTTTATTAAAATAAATGATATTCTATCTCCTAAACAATGCAACTATGAAAATCTTTATATATTCAGTATATAAATATGATTCTTTTAAAACTAGATGTATATAGTTACAAGGTCTGTCTAGAACATATCCAGCCATGTAATATGAAAAATAAAGACATTTATTAAAGAAGATACAAGATACAAGAAACATTGTACACAGGGCAATAATACCTCAGTCTGCATCAAAGTAGACACCTTGGAAACTCACACAGTTCTCCCAGTCTGCATCAGCTGCCCTGTCGTATTTTTCTGAATCTCATTGATGGTCTGAAATCTCTTCCTTTTCAAAGGTGATTTTAGTTTTGGGAAAAACTAGAAGTCTCAGGATGCCCAATCTGGACTTTACATGGGGCTAAGTCAACTTGAGTGACTTGATGTTTTGCCAGAAAATCAAAGGTATTGATTAAGGTATCTTTAGTTTCAACATGTGAAAAATCACTGGACATGGATTTGAAGATCTTGTTTTTAGCCTTGCCTTTTAATGTATGATCTTGGTGAAGCCTCCTAACCTCTCAGTCTCAGAAGAAATAAAAACACCCATTTTTATCATTTTGGTATGGCAATTAAAAGATGATGTTTATTTAAAATGTCTAATAAGGTGTCTAATAATAAAATGTAGATGCTAAATAATTATAGTTGCACCTAAAATTTGATGTTGGAATCAATTTTTAAATTATTATAGGATGTGGTAATGGATGGGAGCCATAGTTCTAGATAAATAGTTTGTGTCAGTTTTTAAACACCTAGTTTAGTTCACTTATTTTGGTAAAAAATGTGGTTAATATAACAAAAGAGAGAATAATTTCATTAGTTGCTTCTCTCCAAGGATTTTGAATAAATACCACCTTTGACAATGTTTATGTCAGATTCAGTTACTAGACTTGAAATAATTTTGTTTAATAAAATTTTAAAGGAATTGATTTTAAAGTAAATTAAATATAAAAGTAAATAATTAATTAGTTGCATTTTGCCTGCATCCCAATAGCTGAAGGTGGCTAGAATTAAAAAAAAAAAAGATAAAAAACCTTCAAGTGGCAGTGACTTTATTACATTTTCCCAATTACTTCATGTTTTTTTTCCCAGATAAGTACTCCATACTTGTCTCTTTTCTCAAACCTCCAATACATCTATCTAATCCCCAAATTTTCACATATCCTCTGCCTGCTTTCTAGAAATAATGAGTGAACACTGCTTGTCCAGTGGAGTTCATTCCCTTTCACAACATCAGGACGACTCTTGTACAGTTATATCCACTCTCGCTTTCCTGCCCCGTCAGCACTGCTCTCTCCCATGAATTGTCCCACTGGCAGTAGCCTGTCTTCACACACACATATATGTACCCACACCCAATTCTTTTTTTTTTAAAGATTTTATTTATTTATTTTAAGAGAGGGAAGGGAGGGAGAGAGAGAGAGAGAGAAACATAATGTGCGGTTGCTGGGAGACATGGCCTGCAACCTAGGCATGTGCCCTGACTGGGAATCGAACCTGCGATGTCTGGTTCGCAGCCCGCACTTAATTCACTGAGCTACACCAGCCAGGGCACACCCAATTCTTTGACTGACCATCATTACTCCCTTCATGGCCCCACATATTTTCTGCTCACTTGTACAGAAAACACACACACACACGATAATGATCTAAACTCTATATTTCTTGAAAATCTCTAGAAAGGTATTTGTTTCCTGCTACTGCACCAAACTATGTACTTTCAGGACACCAGTAACCTTTGTTTTGCCAAATACCAAGGGAGAGAAAAACCCTCATTTTCTTTCACTTATCCTTAGTGCTTAACACATTTGCATCCTCTTCATTTTGGAAACCCTTTCTTTTGGATTTAGGTCTTCATTTTATTTCTTCTTATTTGCTTTAGCTAGATCCCATTTATTTTTCTGACTACAAGCCATGTGCAAGTCCCATTACCCCTTCCTTTGTACTCACTACATAGATAATCTGTGTCAGTTCCATGGTTGTTCTATGACTGCCAACTTTTTATCCCCCTTGGTGTCCAGACTCGATATCCATCTATGGAGCATCTTTACTCGGTGGTCTTGTAGATAGTTCACACTTTAATTTTCCAAGCCAAACTCTCGATTTCTACTCCAGATCTGTTCTTCTTCATCATAACCCATCACAGTGTGCGGCACCTCCACTCTCCTCGTCTCCGGGTGGTCTGCCTCTCCCATCTCATCTGCCACTGATGTCCTCTCACTGATAGTGCTGCAAACTGAATGATGTGTTTCTCAGCCATATTTGGCATGCTCCCAACTCAGAGCTTTTGAAACTGTATGTCTGCTTCCCAATGCTGGGGTTTTCTGAAGCATCCTTTGCTTTATTTGGATCCCACTTCAAATGTCATTATATCGAAGAACTCTTACTGAATATCCTAAATAACTAGTGATCCTCTCCCTACTCAAACTCTCTTTCCCTCTCCTTATGTTCATCTTCAAGTATTAATACTGCCTACATTATATTTGTACATTTTTTCTCACAAAAAATCTGAGCTGCATAGAGGTCTTGTTAGACAATACTTTTCAAACAATGTAAGAAGAGGTTAAAAAGAGACAAGTATATCTGACCACTGTCTTTTTAATTCTTAATATAAGGAGAAATGCATCTCACCATAAGATGGCAAGTATATACTACAGGTTTGTTTTCATAAGTTATAGAATTTCACTGTAGAGAGGAGGAAGAAAAGCCTCAAAATTGACCCTGAAGAGTATCTCTATAGACACATTGCTGAGTTATTGATCATTTTTTATTGTCATTCAAATAGAGTTGTCTCCATTTCCCCACCACCCTTCTCTGCCCCATCCACCCCTACCTCCCATCCTCAATCCTACCCCCTTTGGTTTTGTGCATGGGTCCTTTATAGATGTTCCTTGATGACCCTTCCCCTTTTTTCCCCTCTTATCCCTCTCCCCTCTAACCTCTGGTTACTGTCAGTTTGTTCTTTATTTCAGTGTCTTTGGTTATATTTTGCTTGCTTGTTTGTTTTGTTGATTAGCTTCCACTTAAAGATAAATATCATATGACCTCACCTATAAGTGAATTATTGATATTTTATTTCTGTTTATTTTTCATTCTTCAAATACTGCATTTATTACACTGTACAGGAGAAATAGATAATTCATCACTGTTATCCTGAGGGAGAAAAAAACTGGCACTTTCTTTTTTTTTAATTAATTAATTTTTTTAAGGGGTAAGCAACAGATTTTTTTTTTAAGATTTTATTTATTTATTTTTTAGAGAGGGAAGGGAGAGAGGGAGAGAGAGAGAGAGAGAAACATCAATGTGCAGTTGCTGGGGGACGTGGCCTGCAACCTAGGCATGTGCCCTGACTGGGAATCGAACCTGCGATGCCTGGTTCGCAGCCCACGCTCAATCCACTGAGCTACGCCAGCCAGGGCGGCACTTTCAAAAATGAGAAAAATCTGTAAAAAAAATGAATATATTTAATTAGAGTTTAATTACATAGGTTTTGGTTAGAAATTACTTTGCCATACATATCGTGTACACAAATAAACATACATGGAGCTATCTTAGAGAAATGTTCTTAATCAATCATACATGTGATATCCCCAATAATTAAAATTATGCCTACAGTTTAGAAGTTTATAAGTTACTGGAAAATATTTATCTGTTTCATTTGGTTTTAATGAACTAAGTAAGAATAATATTTTTAAATAATCAATAGAGTTTTATTTCAATTTGCCAAAAGGTTTTATTTCTACATAGAAGTTTAAACAATATTGTCCTTATCGGACTAAGTTATGTTCATTCTCTTACTAGTTTTTTTTGTTTGTTTGTTTGTGCTGTGAACAAATAACTATTGCCAGACTCTTACCTCTTCTGTAATTAATGTTGCTTAAGAAACCTCCATTCAGAATGAGATTATAAGAAAATTACAGATATCAGTCATACTGAAAATTTTTAATATGACACTTAAAATAGCTTTCACTCTGCATGTATTATTTGGCTTGTGGAAGATAGTTTTTTATACAGTTTTAGTTCTCATGTGTGTTCAAGAGAAATGACTTTTAGAGGCTAATCTCTATGCACAGTATTTCCCACTTTAATTAACAATGCCTCCTAAAACAGCAGATTACTAATGCTTTTGTTTGCATAAAGTCTTTTTTTTGGTAAGCATTTGAGCACATAAATGATTTGTTTTCTCTTTAATACAGTAATCTCCAGGAAACATTTTTTAGATTATACTAACACATTTCACTTATCATATATTTTATTATCCATTATATGTTTTGAAATTCATATTTGTGACAAAAGTGGTGTGCAGATGTTTTTAGAATTCCAGTTACATATATCATCAGCCTTTATTGTTCTACTCAGTTTTACATCAGTATTATTCCCTGTCATATTTAGCTATTATTTTACTTTTAAAAATGTATAATTTCTCCAAACATAATGCTGTATAAGCCTTTCCTTCAATCCTTATGGCACATACAATACAATTTTTATAATAGTCTGAAACTCATTTAAGAAGACCTATTTATAATCTAGTTTTTTTGGATTACATGTATATACTTTTGAGTGGAGGAGAAAATTACATAACATTAAGTTCAAATACAAAATCTTATTGGAAATTTGAATGCCAATTAGAGAAATGTTCTTAATCAATCATATAAGCGATACCCTCAATAATTAAAATTATCCCTCCAGTTTAGAAGTTTACAAGTTACTGGAAAACAATTATTTGTTTCATTTGGTTTTCATTTGGTTTTAGTTATGCCAATTTTTGGTTATCTTCACAAAAAGATAAGCAGCAAATATCAAAAGTTGACTTAAAAGATTGTCTCAAACTATCTTTAAACCATAAAAGTAATTTTAATAGCATATAGAAATGTCATCAATATAAGTTTAACCTGGAATTTTGTATGATTCTTAAAATCATTCACGTGATTATAGAGAACTTAAATCAATATTTGAGGCAAGAATAAAATTTGCAATGATGCTGACTGCGTTTTAACTGCATTCTTACTTTGGTAACATAGATGTGCATGCAAGAAAACTTTTGTGGATATAGATTCGTGTATTTTGTATTATTGTTTTAATTTAAATACTTGGCATTTCTGGAAATTCTTTTTGAGAAAATTCTGAACTAAAATTTTTGTGATGGGCATTCCAGCACATTATCTTTATAGATAATGCATATATTACTAAGATAATTTTTCTCCAATCAGAAAGACACTCTAAACTATTATTATTTTCAAAGAATGTCACTATAAAAAGAGATTTTGTGGAATGTGGTGTTAGTGTTGTGGTCCTAAATATGTTGGGAAAGCTATAATTATGTACTGGCACTTCATGATGAATTCAGCTTGTCATGAAGCACAAGAAGCTTTATATTTTTGGTCAATGCCATATTTTAAAAATAGTTTAGCTAAAACAATTTAATATTTCATATTTATCATTAGAACTCTAGGTACTCTGCTTTATTAAAAATATTGGGGAGGACCCAAAATGGGAGACTATATTTGGACAAAGAAGCTAACATCAGTTTAAATTCAGCAGTCTTCCTCTCCCGTTTTCTGTCTGCCAGCTTCAGGGAGTCATAGTACCTCCCTGAGTCTTAGAGTCTCATTCATTTGTGGTCCTTTCTTTAAACAACTGTGAATACTTAACACATAGCACATGCCGCCTAATACACACCCGTCTTTTCCCCAATTTCTCTTTTTTGTAACTTGACACTCATTATTGTCCCACCCATCACAATTATATCTGATTATTTTTTAATCTTTATATGCCCTTTGTGTATCAGCTTTTGAAATATATGATAGACCAGTGGGTATGGACAAAGGGATGAATTTATTTCTTCTTCAGTTTTTCCTTTCACTACATCCTATTCATTATTAAAACTACAACTTCAAAACCATCCATAGGTCTGATTTCATCTTTGCCCATGGGTATCACATTAATAAGTTTCTAATGTTAAGACTTCTACTTCCTTTCATCCACAAAAGGTACCTGATTCTGATTTATTCATCCATGTCTGAAACTGGAAAGTGAGGAAAAAAAGTTTCTAGTCATTAATTTGCAAGAAAGCTAATACTCTTTAATGAAATTTTTTCTAGAGAGATATCCTGCTGAATCATGAAAAAATTGAGAGTTTTCATAGTTTTAAAAGTTACACTGCACACTTTATGAGTAGTGATTAAAAACTTGAACCTTTGAACTTCAGCAATATTTCTTAAGGGCATACTGGTACTTCATAGTAACTATTGCTTAACTAAACAGGAATGCTAATTAAATGGGAAAAAGCTATAATTTCTATTTTCATACATGAATTGTTTAAGCCTTTGTTTTTGTTTTTTTATTCTTCTTAAATAAGGTGCTCACTTATCACCTTCCATTAACTTTGCCAGTTCAATAAAAATATTAAAATAGTATTATATAGCTTAAGTTCATTTATTTTTAGTGATTTTTATATGAAGACCCATATTAAAAATAGATAATGTAATTTACAGAGAGCTCTGCTAATATCTGTGTACTTGGACACAGTGAGAAAATGTGCTTATTTTATTACTAACAAAGTATAACCTCTATGAAGAAGAAAACATTATTTAAGTTTTATTTGCTCCCCCAAAATAAAGAATCCAATGGTCATATTAATTGCCATTCACCTATAGGATGGAATTTTACAGTTATAATATGAAATTGGCTATTCTTTATGAGAAATGCTCTAAGACCAACTAAGGTTACTTTTGTTTTCTTTATCTGTCCTGCAGATATTAATCAACTTGAGATATATTTTGTTAACCTAAAAATAAAATGCCAAAGTGAGAAGCAACAAGCATTTACTTGAGATTAAAAAAACAAAAAAAGAGTAGCTGTTCTGGAAGCACTGATTTAGGCAGAAACCCAAATAGTGTTCCAATTAGGAGGTAAAAAGAGGGTTTTATGAGAAAGGGGAGGGAATAATTACATAAATAAAATAATGACTTTCTATTGGTGTTAATAAGCTAAATTATTCTTTGGCTATACTTAGTGGTGCTCATTCTAAAGAATGTCTTTACTTTTTAGCCCAGGAGTCAGAATGTCTGCTTTCCTATGAGCTTTCAAAGAGTTGTTTAGAATACAGTGTAGTGCTGTGCCAGCCCAAAGGTGGTTTTACCCAGTTTAAACATTCCAAAGGTTTGAGGACTGTTCAACGTTCCTCCTCTCTGATGGCAGCTCCAGCTCCATTCTTAAGCAGAAGATCCATTCTTTTACATTATTACAATTCTTATCCATTCTTTTACATTATTTTTCACAATTTTAAAAAGATTGTATTTAATTAGAGAGAGAGCAAAGGAGGGAAAAATGAGGGCGAGAAACATCGATGTGTGAGAGAAATATCCATCTGGTTGCTTCTCACCCACCTGGCCCAAAACCTGCACTTGTGTCCCCTACAGAAAATTCAACCTGCTTGTCACCTTTTACTTTGTGGGACAATGCCCAAACCACTGAGTCACACCAGTCAGGCCTATTTTTCACAATTTAAACAGGGGCTATAACAAATAATTATGTCATTCAATAGCACTTAGCCTGACTGCTATTCATTTTTTCCTTAAATCCATTCCACATATTACTTAGCAAGTGAATCTACATTTTGTATTCTCTGAGCATCTTCTTTTATAAACCTGTCAGCAGGTCACTATTACTATAACAAACAAATTTTTCAGCATAGATTTTAGCATAGAGGTAAATACCAGTCTTTACCTCTAAGTAAACTTGGTATTTAAATCCCCTTTCCACCACCTTTTAACCTTATTTCTTGTATTTGTGTGATTTCTCTCTTCCTTTTTCTCTATGGAGAACTTATTTGGATATCGATCCCTGCGGAAGTGTCTACTGTTTTATGAAACAAGTTGGACACTCCAGTTGTCAGTGACAGTCCTGTCCATACTTCTGTTGAAGAACCGTCTTTATTCCTTTCCTGTACTGCACATTATTGTTCATTATGTTTTGACATATATATTTTATTCAACTTAATAATTCTTAAGCAGTTATCAATTTTAAATAATTTTCCAGTATCTTTATGGCTATTAAAGAATTTGCAATGCATTGATCGATTGAAAATATAATATTACTTCCTTTGTACAGTTTTATCACAGCTCTGTTTTACTTATTTTATTTTCAACACTACAGTTAAAAATATCCAGAACTTTACAGTCTCAATTTATTGCTGTAATTTTTAAATATCCAAATATTTATTTTAAATCTTACATCTCTTTTCAGCTATTTTAGCAACACATAAATTAGATATATGTTGAAATAAAATTCTATTGTGATTATTTTTCTAATCTCTAGAGAAATTGATGCTTACCAGAACTTTTGTATGATCAAATAAAACTCAGCATAACATTAAGTGTAGACTTTTTAGGAAAGATCATAATGACCTTGATGAATTTGTAGACTAAATGAAGAGCTTACATAGCTCTTACGTAATCAGTTATTTTTCTAAGTCAAATTATCCATTTTCACACTTTTGCCAGGTGAGAAGATTAAGCTCTTCCTTAATCATATAGATTTATAAGATAAAAGGTAAAAGCTTAAAATAATTGCAATAAACAGGTTTTTTTTGCTGGGAGTTTTAAAATTACTATTTCATTTTCTTTTACATTTCAAATAAGTACAAGGTTTACATTTACTATAGAAGTGAAAAAATAAAATATATGTAAAAAGGAGTTTATTATGTAGTGATCAATTTTAAATTCCATTAACAGTTAGCATGTATATAATGTAAACTAAATGATGCTTAAAAAAATGGGCATCCTCTTAGTTCATGATAAGAAGGACAATGGATGATAAACTTAGTTTCATTTGTTCCATTTATATCTCATTTAGCACATTATGTAAAATACATATTTTTAACTCATTTACATTAAATAAAAGTTCTAAATAAATTTTATACATTTTGTAAATCTACATATACAAGTGGAATATTACTCAATCATTAATACTGAAATCTTGCCATTTTCAACAACATTAATGGACCTGGACCTGGAGGTATTATGCTAAATCGAAAACACCTAGATGACTTCCATATCATTGTAAATAATACTGCAATGAATGTATGCCTTTTCAAATTAGTGCTTTTGGTGAATGAATGACCAAAAGGGGAATTTCTGTGTCTTATGGTAGCTTTATGTTTATTTGTCTTGAGGAAATTCTATACTGTTCTCCATCATGTCTGAACCAATTAAAATCCCACCAACAATGCATGAGGTGCCCCTTTTATCCAATTTTTGCCACTCCTTGTTATTTGTTGTCTTTGATGGTAACCATTCTGAGAAGTATAAGGTGACATCTCATGGTGGTTTTGATTTACATTCCACTGATAATTTTGTATGTTGAGCATCTTTTCATGTCTCTGTTGTCCATTTGTATGTATTCTTCAAGAAAATGTCCATTCAGGCAGTCTGCTCAATTTTAATAGGACATTCTTTTTAAGAAAAAATTATAAAACTACATATAGTGATATTATTCTGGTTAATTTATTTTTAAACAAAATTCTTATATCATTAAAAAATCCTTGAAATAGAATAAGGTAGTTAGAATCAACTATTTATTTAACTTTATTCTTATTGTTTACACTATTTTGGATGTCCTCATGTTTCCCCTTTGTCCATCCACCTCCACCCAGCCCTCAACTACCCCCCACCCTTCCCTCGGGCCTTCACCACACTGCTGTCTGTGGCAGGGGTGTCCCACTTTGTGGCATCTCTGAGCCACACTGAAAGAAGAGCTGTCTGTGGCCACACATTAAATATACAAACACTAACAAAAATTAGTGTTATGGGCCATGAGTTGGATACCCCTAAGTGGATTATACATATATATGTCCTTGGCTAATCTTAATTGTATTTATTTTACAACTTTAGAAAAATAGTGTTCGTATGTGAGATTTTCAGGAATGCCTGACCAAAGGCAACACTTACAGAAATGTTTTGTTCTTGCCCCACAATGCTAAAGATAATATTCATGCTATACTTCATTTTGCTAAAACTACAACTATTGGTCCATGCAAGATCACCCTCTTTTTTGTAGAATATTTCTCAATCTGTGTTCAATACTTAATTTTTCATCTTCAATCCCATTAGCAACCATCATCTAAAGATTTAGAACCAACACTAAACTGATGGACATTTTACATATATACATTTTTCATCAGATCTTTCCACATACTAATGTGCTATTGCTAGATACAAATTACAACACATTTGGTGGCTTAACATTTGCTATGTCACAGCTTCTGTAAATCAGGTGTCAGGCCACAGTTTAGCTGGGTCCTTTGCTCTGTGTCTTAGGAGACTGCAATCAACTGCCTGCTGATTTGCATTCTCATCTATAGGATTGATTAGAATCCTCTACAGAGCTCATTAGATTAGTAGCAGAATTATTTTATTTGCCTCAGGTACAAGTGGTTACCTGTATTTCCTGGCATCTGTCCCTCTCCATAAACAATTTGCAACATAAATATTTGCATCTCAAGCTCAGACAAAAGATATATCTCTTCCAATGTGCTAAGACTGAGTCTCATATAACTTAACTGAATCAAAGGGATGACATCTTGTCACCTTTACCACATGCTATTAGAAACACATTACAGGTTCCACTTTCACTGTTTAGGACAGGATTACACAAATGCATGATTCATTCTGCGGCATTTTAGGGTGTTATTCTTGCACTCTATTAGCTGAAAGCTTCCACGTGGACCTTTATTTATCCCACCCCCCTTTCTTATCTTCGTCCTTCCTTCCTTCCTTCCTTCCTTCCTTCCTTCCTTCCTTCCTTCCTTCCTTCCTTCCTTCCTTCCTTCTTTTTTTCTCACACTGCTATGGTGTCTTCATCTTATAAAGTGCCTGTCTAGAATTAGCACTCAGCAACCAACCACTTATGCAGTAAATTTTAAAAATTATTATCTTTAGTACTCCTATTATTTTTTATCTATCAATGATAGCAGAATAAAATAGATGTAGTTATCCTAATTTTAAACCGAGTCTCAGAAGTTTTCTATTCCTACAACAAAGAAGGGACAGAATGAGGAATGCGCCATGAGTCTCTCCCATCCCAAAGCTAGGACTTTTTTTATAATACATCCAAAAGTCACTGACATTCACACTTTCTACTTTAATTTCTCTTAGTTGACTTAATACTTTGGCTTTTGTTAATGGATTTTCTATAAGAAAAGAATAATTTATTCATCAATTTATTTGTGTTTCTTGGGATGTTCAACCCTCACCAAACAAGGTAAGTCATAATCTGTGTCCTATGCCAGAGAATGATATTACACAGTACCCTCTGTAGGGGATACCATTCAGCAATACCATCTCGGCTGTGGATGCTCATTTAAACATGAGAAAAACCATACAGAGACAAACCAGGTCCTGTGGGGGAATAGACAGCATGGCCACTTTCTCTAGTGGAAATCTGCCTGTTCCTCTACCCAAGTAGGTTTTTATTAAGAAAGCAGACTCAGTTTGTGGATTCACAGTCTGGTAGAAAGGATCAAAAGTGACAGATGACTTACAAAGATGCTAACAGAACTCCTGCTGTGATTCTGGGCAGAGATTGGAGTTTTAACATATGAACGGACTACAGGGTCCAAAGGTTTCCTGTCTGTGCCTTCAAACTCCAAGTTAATAACATCCTCCAGCAAACAGATTTCACAGGATCTTGCACATTCTATGTCCCAGGCCTGATTACCTTGGGGGTCCGCCGTCTCTGGTCTGGGCTGCACCCTTTAGCTATATCTGAAGGCCTGGGAAGGGCAGGAGACAAAAGCAGCCAGGAGACTTGGATTTCTTGCATCTAAGGACAAAGACTCAGGCTTTGACAAAGCTTTGAGACTGCAATCAAGACTCAGGCTTTGACAAAGCTAAGGGGGCAGGGGTTGATGTCGATCACCCCTTCACTTCCATAACCCTGTGAGTCTCATCCCAGAGGCCTTCACGTGATCAATGCCTGTCTTAGGTCCATTCTCTATCCTAGAAAATTATTACCCATCATTGGCTAACTGATCAAGCATCGAAGGCCAGGCACAGAACAGGCAGTGTTCATGCCAGGGAAATAAGTTTTTTATCCTTAGTGGCTCCTGGTCCGGAGGTCTCTCACTCAGCCTAAGTCACGGGGGATTACAGCTTCCTGAGGCCAGGCAGGGTGGTCCCCAACAACCCTCCTTCAAGCTTCCTTTTAAAGGTGCATTATGTGTGTGCTTGCCTGAATTTTGAAACTCAATTTTAAATTTGCTTGTTTATACTTTTAAGTTACTCCACAGGAAAAAATAATGCTTGGACTTTTCTGATCCCAGAGTGCTCACTCCTTTCAAACCAATTTTTTTCCTCTTATTTTTCTAAAAAATTATGGGAAGTATATTTACATCTAAGAATAGTATTGAGATGATGGTTCAGAAAACATAAATTTAATGGAAATCCATTATGACTGAAAATTAATTTTAATACTCCCCTAATTTGGACTCATTTTATTAAAGTACTTTGAAATGATATATTAATCAAATTATGAAATATGGTATTTGCTCAATAATAAAATCATGAGGAAACTAAATTGATTTATTTCTGCAGTGGAAGTGGAGTGTCTGACATGCAATAAATATACAATAAATTCTTATTGAGTAAATGGGTGTATAAACACTCAAATACCTAATATGTTAACAATACAGGACATAAGTTTTGAAATTCACTCTTTTTTTTAATTTTGATTTATTTATTTATGACTAGATTACTATAACATGTGTTTTATACCAGTTATTGATTAAACTGAATATTTCCTAATAAGATACAATTTTTAAAGATTTTATTTATTTATTTTTAGACAGAGGGGAAAAGGATGGGAGAGAAACATTTATGTAAGAGAGAAACTTCAATTAGTTGCTTCTCACCCGTGCCCAACTGGGATACATGCAACCCAGGCTTGTGCCTTGACCTGAACCAAAACAGCAACTTTTTGGTCCACAGGCCAGCCCCCAGTCCACGGAGCTAGGACAATTTTTAAATGTAAACTGAATAGGCTAAAATTTTATTTGCCAGTACTTTGTTTCCATGGTGAGGAGTATTACCTAGAAAGAAAACCAAGGTTCTTCCCTCCTCTCTTTAGAGTTTTGTGATTAAAATGATAAAAATAAATAAATAAAAAGAAAAAGAAAAGAAAAGAATAGCACTTCTACAGACATGTTAAGGCACTGCTTGAATTTTCCAAATGTCCACCAAAGTTTGTAGAAGAAGAATTTCTAAACTTGTAATTTCTTTATGTGTATCATGTGGTTTCAGGAAATGTATTTTGAAGTAAACCAGTCTCATTTAATGTTTACAACTGTTGTGTATATACTTAAAATGTGTATATCTGTGCATATAAAGAGAAAAAAGCACAAATAAATATACATTTGCATGTATATGTCTATATATGTATAAGTGCATATATACATATATTTATATGTGTATATATATATAGAGAGAGAAAGACACACACACACACACACACAAATACAAATAAATAAATATATATTTAAAAGTGGACAGCAACCAAGGCACACTCAGACATTGCGACATGTCCTGTTAGCCTGGTTTGTCTGGGCCAGCCTGGAGAGGTGCCTTAGATTTCACAGTTCCCATTGAAAACATATGTTATTTTTCTGCCCTTACCTAGAATTAACTAAAATATGGTAATTTCTGCTTTTAAAATGGATTCAGCTAATAAGTTAAAAAATGTATGAGTGGGAAACAACATCAATATTTATATGTATAGTATAAATTTAAATAAAATGTAAATATATCTCTTTATATAGATTTTATTTATAAAAATGTAATATGAAGCTGTATAAATATATTTTATTATATTTTACACTATACATTTCTACCAAGAAATACAGAGCAGTGAAAAGCTGTATATATATATTTTTAAATTTTGTTTATTTATTTTTATAGAGAGGGGAAGGGATGGAGAGAGGAAAAGAAACATCAAAGTGTGGTTGCCTCTTGAGCATCCCCTACTGGGGACCAGGCCTACAACTCAAGCATGTGCCCTGACTGGGAGTTGATCCAGTGACTCTTTTGTTCACAGGCCAGCATTCAATTCACTGAGCCACAGCAGCCAGGGTACGAGTTATATTTTTATAGCTCTAGTTAGATGTCAGAAATTGGAAGTACCAGAGTTTGAACAGACTGTTGAAGGGCAGATGCATATGTATAACTCTCACTTCACTGAAATATTTCTGCTTGCTTCCTGACATGGGATTGATATGGGATTTTTCAACACAGTATTGGCAGTGGGCTCCAAACTTTGATATATCAAAGAAATTAGTGGTTATTCACACAGCAGTCAGGGACAGAGGCTTAAAGAATAAAAAGCTGACATTTTCAAAAATATACCAGAGGGAAAACTGACATGTCAACCTTGGCTGCTTTTGCCATGTGTCACTACAACCAATCCAGATGCAGAGGGCAGGGATAAACATATCAAGGGCAGAGCTCTATGTGCTGCTAGTCTTTGGATTTATATTTGAAAGTGAAAGGCCTTTATTCTCCTTCCAAGAAATGAACAACAATCTGTATTCTGGGCAGTAGATATTTTCAAGGGTGCTTTCAGCTAGGGTTGTTGGAACAGTTGTTTTTCTTGTGAAGTTCTTCAGTTACGTTATCAGAAAGCATTTTTGTTTGCTTTACATAACCCTCCTCAGTTTTCAGAATGAGATTTAAGTATAAAGTGACAGCATAAAATTTTGAAAATATAAGCTTCTTCTTTCATGTCTCTTATTACTTTTGAACATGCCATATAACTTGCTGCTTCTCTCTTTTTATGTTGCCACTATGTAAGATTCATAAGAAAAGAGAAATGAGTGGGCTTATTTTATTGATATTTTCAACTACCTAGGAGAGTTAGTTTTACCTCAGTGACCCTCCATAAATGATCATTAAATAAATGAATTTCTGAGAACATTGAATGCCAGAGAAATGAGTATCAGCCTTATCTCGTAGGGAACACAAATGATGTGAACTTCAAAATCGGTATATTGTGTCTTAAGGAATTGCAGTAAAGTATTCCTAAGCATTTGGAAATATATGTTATAAATTTCAAGAACCTTAAACCATTTACATGTATGATTGTGACATAATCGAGAAGTTTGTTTTTTCAATGTTTTTGATAAAATACTATTTTCAAATTGCTATTACAAAACCATATACCAGAGTATTAAACATGCCAGTTAAATTATGTCCTGAAAATTAAGTACAATAAGCTTATTTGCAGGTCAGCTACATTGCTGCTTAGAACTGGTCATGTTCCTGATTGCTAGAACATAACATTGTGGGCAAAGGAGATCAGGAGGGAAAATTTGTACTCAGAGAACATAGCAGAATTCAACAGAAAATTTAAAAGGTACAGCACCACATTGGAGGTGGTGTATAAAATATCTTTCATTTATCTACAATCATTTAACAATATTTGGAGTTTTATCTCCTTTAAGAACTCTTTCTACAATTCTAGAGATTGTAGAACGAGTAATGAAAATGATTTCTTAACTCAAATGTTTGCTCTATTCCAGCTTATTTGATGACAGAAGTTCCACTATTAGTTGATTGGCACAATAAGTGGATTTATCATGCTGGTCCTTAGTCTTTTGATTGGAGGAGATAGCCTCTTTCCTGGAGGTATTGTTTCATTATATCTTTATTTAGGACTGAGGTTTTCTTAAGTTAATGTGTGCTCCATGTTTTGGGGTATCAGGTAAACATGCAGAGTCGTAACTTTTAGTTTGTTGAAAATACTGAGCCCATTGAAATGATAAAATTTGCTTTGAAAAATAATGCACATATAAATTAAATAGTAAAAAATTAGAAAAGTTACTATCTTTCTTATTCGAAAATAAGCATGTTCTTATTACTGCAGGTGGTAAATATTACATCTCTTCCAAATGAATGTTTAGGCAAGTTTTAATTATGATGTTTTAAAGAGAAAAAATGTAATCTTCTAATAAATGTATAGGATCATGGATTAAGAGGTTATATTTCTGGAGACAGAGTAATAGCAGTGACGTTAATGATTTTGAAATTATGACCCATCAGGTAGTTTTCATCTTGAAGGCTGTCAAATGAAACCAAATCATTTGAATCAGAGGCCAAAGAAAGAGGCATCATATGTGAGGGCACAACACTAAAACTTAAACCAGCCACAGGGCAACCGGACTGGCAGACTGAGGCCCCGCAAAGTTACACATTCTGCTCTTTTGTCACTTGGTGAGGTGTTGCTTGTCCTTTAAGTTCTCTTTTTCCCTAATCAATGTTTTTTAAATGTTTTCTCTTTGCTTTTGTTTTTAATTGTAAAAACTGTTTTCTATTTCTCTATGTTCTCCAATTTTTAAAAAAGGAATTGAAGCCATTATTTGCATAAATCTTTCTAGGGTACTCTAGGGTTATGAAGAGGGATGCAATATCCCTCCCTTAGGGTACCAGAGGGTAGGCTGGTTAGACCCATGAAACACGTGAAACCTTCTCATCCACGCATTCTTGGAAATGTTCTACCCTTTTTTGTAATAAACAACAGAGGTTTCAGACTTGCAAACTATACCACTTCTTTATTCACTCACTGGTTTGTATTCTTGAGCCAGGGAACGTGACATTTTCTCCACAGAATGGAATAATAATGCCAACCTGAGAGGCTATGCTACAGACAGATTAAGAACATATATATTAAAGCACATTGAAGAATTCAGAGATGCTGAGTCAAAAATACTCATATTAAGCTTTATGGAGTGTTCACTTCGTCTGAGTCAATCTTCTAAATATGTATTTATAGCCACTTATTTAGTCCTAAAAACAAACTTATGAGATAGGTGTACTATGTTATCTCCATGTTAATAATGAGAAAAGTGAGACATAGATGCCATTTAATTTGCTCAAAGTCTTATAACAGATAAGGTGAAGAGCTTGAATTAAAAAGAAGCCACACTGATTCACTGGCTCTTTCACTTGGTCAATTTCACTTTTTATGTTACTTTCATTTTACTGGCAAGTAAGCAAGTAAACATATATTGTTACATTCTCCTGATACCTAAAAATGGGCTCTTGTGTGAGCTATCAGTGCCTAGAAGTTATAAAAGCAGAGGCTCAGTCCTTTACCAGCTAGGGGGAAAAAAAAAGAGTGGGAGGGCCAGGTTAAAAGAAGGATTTTCATTTTTAAAGAAACACACACAAAAATATAGATTTCATTGTAAAATGTGTGTGATCTGGTGAAGTGACTTTTTTAAATTTAAGGACTATATATCCTAAACTTTTGAGCTTGCTCTTTTATAACAATTTAAAATAAGCTATGTATTTATTTATATATTCTACTGTACAGAAATCTTTATGAAATATAAAATGATAAATTAAATAAAATGCATGTAAAGGCAGAACTAAAATATTTGCTCTGTGTATTGTATTGAATGTTACCCACAACTAGTCTCAGAGAGGAAATCCTGGGTGGGAGTCATTGGCCGAGGGACTTCAGAGAACAGTATGACCTGCCAGGAACATTTATTCCATGAACAGGATGGGACAACCAGCTGAGCACTGAGCAGTTTGGATTTCTACCATCTTCTGGAAAATCAGAAGACCTGGCAACATGCTTTTGCATTCCCACATGAAAAGCTTTAACAGAAGCTGAGCGCCAGCTGGGCTCTTCACACAGACCCTGCACTCCACACTTTGTCATAGCCTTCACCATCCTATTGTCCCTTTAGGCTAATTTGCTCTTTTCTTTTGTCTTTTTGTTCCTGGTAGGTGTTTGAGTTTGGAACTTCTGAGGTAGAGGAACAGAGTTTCTATCCCTCTTGTATCTCCATATAATCAAGGTCATTTTGAGCAATTTTTGTGTGAATAAATTATTTAATTTATCAGGAAACTGGGCATAGTATTCTTTCAATAAGCCTTGCTGGTGTGCTCACTGGGCATTAATGCCTCATTCAGTTCCATTATTTGCTGGAAGGTTGCACAGGAAAACAAAGGAATTAAGGTGAAATTTATCCAAGTGCTTCATAAGGCAGATATGGTAAAAACTGATGGTTTATACTTAGTCTTACTTGGATAGTTAAGTCAATCTTGTATCACTGTACTTAAAGGAATTAGCATTTTAATGAAGGCTTTTTCTACTTAATTGTGTAACACAAATGTCCATTGAAATTTTTTATGTAGCGTACTAACAACCGGTTTACCATCTTAAATTGTTGCAGAACACCTGACACTTTATAGTTGAATTATGCTATAGACAAGATAAATTTAGTAACTTAAACTGATTAACATTTGATTCACTAACAGGGTCACAAATTTAAAGAGACTATTTTTCTGATAATATTAGTACGTTCTCAACTTACTGGTTTACAAAGTAAGTAACAGAGAATATACTTTTCCTTAGAGATTACTTGCCTGCAAATTCAAGTGGATAAAGAGTTCCAGTGCATGAAGGGTGTTACTTTGTTAACGGATAGCTTGGCACTGGTAATTAACTATGAAGTCATTAAGGCTTTTCGGTGCTGTGACAGTCGTGTTTACCTATAACAGATTAATGAATTTGACAAATGTTTCTTTCTCCCTCTTGTTATTTCAGATAGGTCTTCAGTGGAACTTGACAGAAGATGTTACAACAGTTTTATCTCTGGAAATGGTTAGCTTCTGGAATTTTCCTTGTTTCTTTCTTCGCTACATGTTTTGGCCAGTACGATGATGGTAAGTAAGGATGCTTTTAGCCTGACCTTTATATTAGTCAGGATTTCAGTTATTAAATGGTTAATGAAACACACGTGAGAAATGCATAATGCTAATTTATAGTTCATTTTTAAAGGTTAGCAACCAGTGTAAGAATTTGGCTTAAATAAAACAGTCTTGCAAAAGTGGCTTGCAATGCACTTTGTTTCTTAATAAGGATTGCAGTATGATAGATAATATGACAAAGGCCTCCATTTGAACACGTACTAATTCTCACTAAGGGAATTCTATTTTTAAAAAAATAGATTCTATTTTATTAGATTCTATTAAGATTCTGTTTAGTAACCCTTCAACAAACGCAGACAATGATCTTAGGTAAAGCTTAGCAATATACACGTTACCAGCATTTCTTTTTGCGAAGAGACCCCTGGAGGGGTCAAAAGTAGATGCTGCGAGTGACTTCAGTGTTAGCACTTTAATTGTATGTTGTGCTATTTCATTCGCCACTATTTCATTTGGAGAGAGTAAAAAAAGTATAAAAGACCTGACATTAGACATTGTAAGTCAGTTCCGAATAGTAAGTTCATCACTTTAGAAAGATATATTAATCATCAAGCCCCTTAGAGACTATTTACCATATTATGTCTACAGTGGCCCAAATGTGCCTATCTTAGATATTTCAATATTGAAGGAATCTGCCTTAGAATACTACATAATGAGAGTTAGGATTTATAGAATACATTAATAGAGGAATTTTTCAAAAAGGACAAAGTTCTTCACCCTAGAAATTGCTATTTAAGAAAAATGAGCTTTCTTCTTCTTTTTTTTTAATATTGACTGTTCTTACCCAGCATTTGTTTGGCATTTAAGGTACACAGGCAAGTAACCATCTCCTTATCTTTATTGCCCTGTTATCTAGTTGCCCTTAGTGGCATCAAAGATTGTGAATGTTGTTTATGCTTTGCTCGATTAAATTGAATGATTGAAGATAAATGAATTAATTTTGCTTTATCCCAAACAGTATTCAAATTGTGCACATATTAAGATATTCTCAGTTCTCCATCATCAGACAAATATATCTCTTTGGGGGTTTGCAGAATAGTTTAGAATACCAACTATTTTCATAAAGTCAAACGCCTACTCCCCTGAAAAGTTCTGCTAATTAGCACACTGTTGACTTCAAGCATATGTGAAGTCGATGTTCATGTCATTGCCACTTATGGGCTTGTGAATCTCCAGTCTAACAACACATTTAAAAATGTAGTCATAAGATAAATAATGTAACTGCTACTTTGAAGCAAAAATAAAAATCAGTACAACTTAAAAGAGCATGCCTTTCTGGAATAATGCGTTTTAAATTGTGCCCCAGGAATAGATGACAAATCAATGTATGTTGATATTTCTTTACATCGTAAGACATTCTATTTTTTAAATTTATTTTTAATGTTCACATGGGTCAAGCAGGGAAGGATTCCATGCCATTGCTAACATTAGACATTCAGAAACCTTAAACTTTTTAGGAATGTAGTTCAGGCTACTATAAGATATCATTCCTGGTTGAACCTGTAATGCTATAGATTGATTTTCTTAATAATATCATTAAAGCTCTTGGTCTTTCTAAATGAGCTTGTGTAGCCTCCAAAAGAAGATTATCAGGTCACTGTTGGCCATCACATAATCTAGTTTCTGAAGCAGAGTGGAACTTCAGACCTGCCAAGTGATAATTTATAGTGAGGCTGCCCCAGAGAACACTGCACTCATGGATGGCTTTCTTTATAGCCATGTTAGAAAGACTTCTGGGGTCTCTCCTGGAGGTGAGTGACTCAGTACTTAGGAAGATTGAAGGGATAGGAACTATGATAGAGTAACTTAAATTTTGTATGGTGTTTTATAGAGATTTCTTAACTTTATACGCTTCCCAGTATTCCTTCCACACTAGCATCTTCCAGTGTGCCCCCAGAGACAAGACAATTCTCTTCCCTTAGGTCTCCGCCAGGTCTTCACCTCTCTCTGGCCTCCCTCTATATGAGACCGAGACATCACTTTCATTTTGTTGTTCATGAAAATGGTTTTCATAGTTGCCATTTTTTAAAAGTCATAAAATTGTGAGGCCCTACTATGCAGGAATAAAATTAGGCCTCAGAAGAGAATGATTAACACAGAAAAAAAACAGCATTGACTGGAATTTGTGATATGAATTTCTTGAATAAATTTTTTTTGTCCAAATGCGTGGAGCAGTAGGTACACAGATAGATTGAAGGAAGACAATGGCTATAGTCAAAATCACGATAGAGACATGCAAGGGAAAGCAAAAATGAAAACACCATGCCACAGAAAATTCACTGGTTGGATTAGCCCATTTTGATAGTTGGCAACTGATTTAAATTTCAGGTAGAAAAGCATGAAGGAGAAAATGTTAAAATACCCTGAGGCTATTAGTACAACAGTCTAGGTTTTTCTTATATTAAAGAATAGGATTCTTCTAGACTTTTTGTGAAGAGCACTGTCCTTATGCTTTTCTATTTATTTCCTTACTTAGGCAAAAGCAATTTGGAAGAAAAAACAAATGAAAATTGTTTATTTCATAAATATTGTATCCTGAAATGAAATATTCTAGTATTGGCAAACGTGTGAAACAGATTCAAGGAAAAACCTATTGTATAATTATTATTTTTAATATTTTACAACAAAAATTTTGCATATCAACTTTGGCTAAGTTTTAAATTATTCTATATTTCTCATCCAAATACTGGGGCATGTTTTTAGATTCAGTAATAAAGTTTGTGGGTGGCCTATCCTATAATGAACATTTCACTTGTTAGATATGTAAGCCAGAATTAATAAGTGAGATTGATAGTATTAGATTAAATTAAAAAGTCATAATTTAGCTGACAGAAAATTAGAGAACCTAAGGAGATATGTAGTTAGTTTACGGTGTCCTTCCCCTCAACACAGCATTAGGATGGATATTTTAGCTGTGGCTTACTGCATTACTAATACTGGCAACTTTGTTTGAATGGGACTATGTTCCCTGTTCCCAGACTGAGCATGGGGAGCTGGGAGGGAAGTGCCAAGGGAAGCAGAGGAAGCAGGACCATCTGCTCAAGTGTATGTTTTATGGAGTAAAATATCTATAAAACATATTCTTTGTTCTTACAAATGATATGTTTCACAATGAGGTAAGTAAACCAAGTTGTGGACAGGGTTTATGTTTTTGTTAATTTTGTTTTGATTTTGAGCTCATAAATAAATGATGAAAAAGGACGGAGAGAAAGGTAAAAGGGAAAATGATACATGGGTAATGGGTATGTTCTATTATTTCTTCTGTTTTCAATTGTCCATATTGAATATGTATCACTACCATAATCAGATAGGAAATTTAATTGTTAAATAAATGACTATATATTTATAAAATAGAACTAAGTTTGAAACAAAGTGTTAGAGGAGTTTTAAAAATGTGCATGTTCAATAAGTGTGTGTGTGCTTCTGAGAGAGAGAGAGGGGAGAGACAGAGAGAGGGGGAGAGAGAGAGAATTTTCCCTAAGTGCGTGCAGATCTTGAATGCCAACAGGAGTTTACTAAGGAAAGGGTTCTCCCTGGCTGTTCAAGTATTTAATATGGAGGCCAAAAACCTTCTGTCCTGCCCTTGAGCTACTGCATAAATCGGCATATATCTATGATGTGACTGGAAGCCTTATGCAGTGTACAACCAGAACAACTAGATGAAGAGACTCAATTTATAATCTTGAAGAGTCACAACATTTTTTGAGGCTTAGCTTCCTTACAGTACTAATAATGCCCAGAAAGTCAATTTTATACAGTTTAGCACATATCTGACATATATGGTCAAAGCTCACTATAAATTTTACCTCTGTCACCACTATTATCCTCATTACTTTTAATAATTGTACTTCTTTTTTCATAAATTTACATATTGATTTATAAATTGGTATTTTGTGTTTCTGTGTAGTATAAGTATATTCATTCTTTCTTTATGTCTTTCCAAATTTACAAAGCACCTTGAAGACTTAAATTTGTTAAATTACATCTTATTCTTAAAAGTATAATTGATTTTATCCTTTCCTTGGAAAGCTTACTGATTCAAATGAAATGTTAAGTGAAGTTCGGGAATATTTTCAGTTTCATTTTCATGCTTGTTGTTGCCTCATCCTCAGAAGGTCAGCACTGAGATATACACATCAATCAATTATGTAACCAAGTTCTAAAGTCTGAGGCTAACGTTCTGACACTAAAAACTGGAAACTTCATTTTCATCAGTGCAGCCAGTGGTCATGAGGTGCAGAGCCAGTGGTTTGTACTGGTTAGAAGGGAGTGGCATGTAAATTACAATGCAGGTAACAGAACTCTAAGAAAAATGTAACTGTCCAATGAGCTGAAGCACTTGTGTCTCTCCCTTTTAGATGTCTTAATGAGAGGTGGTTAAATAAACTTAAACAAGAAGAAATAAATGATAACAGTGATCCAGGTTACCAGGATATTACAGACTGTTACATAGAGCCCTGTTATAGCCATACCTCTGCCATGGGCTACACACTCTATTTGTGGGATGCTCACTGTCTCGCCCAGGTCACGTTGAAATTTTAAAATTTCATAATGAAAGTGAGGGAGAGAGAGGAAAAAGGGAAAATGGTGTATGGGTAATGGGTATGTTTATTATTATTATTTAAAAATTTCTTATTCTTTGAGTTTGTTATTTCTAAGCTTAAGATATTTCTAAGATACAGTTATCTTCCTCTTGTTAATATTATCTTTCTCTGATCATAGTACAATGCGATCATTTGTGAGACTATTTCATTTATAGATAAATTAAACATAATTATTGGAGACTATACATAAGTAATTTTCAAGGCAACTTCTTTTTTTGAATTAATTAATTTTTTAGAGAAGGCAAGGGAGGGAAAAAGAGGGAGAGAAACATCAATGTGTGGTTGCCTCTTGTGTGCCCCCTACTGAGGACCTGGCCTGTAACCCAGGCATGTGCCCTGCCTGGGAATCGAACCAGCGATCCTTTGATTTGCAGGCAGCACTCAGTCCATTGAGCCACAACAACTAGGGCTTCAGGGAAACTTCTTAATTCCACATTTAAATGTGATTTCTTATGGTAGCATGCACATAGAGAGAAATATGGCAAATATGCATGCACACATGCGAACAAAACACAGATAATACACACATTAGACAATAGTAAAAACAAATAAAGCATAATTGTTCGAAAATTTTATGTAAATATATTGAGACATATTTCCTTGTTTACCCCTTTCTTTCGCTTACTCTATCTTATAAAGTATATTTTTATTCTGAGAAAATAAATTAAAAATTTAAGAGTAACTTCGTTGTTTTCCCTACTTGATAAATTCAAATCATGAAAGTTTGTTTTTTAATGTGCTCTATAAGCTATTAAATTTATATAGATTGTGTAGATTATAATACTATGTGACATTTAGAATGGAATGGCACAAAAGCAGCATTGTCATTCTTAATACTCACTCCAAAAAAACTTTCCTAAACTAAATTTCATCTCCAAATGAAAGCATGAATGGGTCCTTTTTCTTATGTGCTTTCCACACTTACATTTCTTGTCTCCTCTTTTCTGAGGGTGAGTACTCTTGTGCATTCCTTTATACCAAAATAGATTCAGTTTTGGAGCAAAGGTTTCAAAGCATGCCTTTCTTTTTTCAGCAACAATTTCCCACTAGCCAAGTTCAGAAATACAAACTCTGTGATTTGTCTAAACTCTGACCTTGTGCCTGAAAGAATGACTTCAATAGCTTTTGTTTACTCTAGTAATAGGCTCATTTAAAACCTATCTGTATACCTGGGAGGCCAGAGAGCTAAAGAGCCAGGGGGAAAAAATCCTGATAATCAGAAGACCAATTATTGTACTTGAAGTATTGTCTTTCGGCTAATATTCACACACAGGTCATTTTTCCCAAGGTAATTTAGAATAGCTAAGTATTAATATTGTACTTTGGATACTCTCAGTTGTCCTGTTAAGGCAGGGAAAAGATGTAGAAGGTCTAATTCAGTGTCTAAGCAATGCAGATAAAATTAATGATAGCTGGTAAGGTGGATGCTTCCCTTTGTGGTTTTAAGAACCTGAAAACTTTGAACCCATTGAAAAATAAATTGCTCACATCCTGTATTAAAAGGCAGGACTGATTTTTACTGTTTTTAATTGAAATTGAGCAAAATATAATTGCAATCTTGCTTGGTTCTGAGTCTTTAATGACACAGAAAACTCATAATGAAGTGGCTTTTCTTAGATTGGTCCTTTCCTGCCAAATCTCTATACCTATTAATACCACTTCTTCTCCAATTTCCTTAAGCTCTGCAATTTGTGTTTCTCACAATTCCACTAAAACCGCACTCTCTAAGTACGTCCAATGACACTTCCTTGGGCAAATCCTATAATTTTCTAGTGTTTCAGCAAACAGCATTATTGATCTACCTTTCTGCAACTTTCTTTTTCTCATTGCCTCTTTGTATTGACTTTTCCTGATTATCTTCGTACCAGACTTCTCCTTTGTCTGGCGTATATTCTACTTTTTCCTCATCTCTGCATTCAAAATTCTATTGCTTTTTGCATTCCCACAAGGAACCACATTCTATAATGGACACATTGGGATATTTTGTGATTAATAAACCCTGGTGTTGGTCATTTTCCATTCCCTAGAACTTTTCTTACACAGTGCATTCATCTAATATGATATATCTACTGCATACATCACTACTTTTTCTTCAGTCCCTATCTTTACTTTTCTATAGATTTACTTCGTTAACATTTTATTGAATATTAACTCTGGGGAAAACAGTAGGGAAACAAAAATGAGGCAATCCCTTAATCCAAGTATAATAAAGAAAGAGAGAATCAATACAATGTGATCTATGTAATAATAGAATTGTGTACAGTAATGCGTTTGGGATAATACAAATGAAAAATCTGATGAAAAATGTGGAATAAAGATAATAATAATAAATAAAAAGCTGGCTTGTGTGGCTCAGTGGATTAAGTGCAGGCCTGCACACTGGAGTCACTGGTTCAATTCCCTGCCAGGGCACATGACTGGGTTGTGGGCCAGGTCCCCAGTTGAGGGAGAACAGGGGACAACCAATCAATATTTGTCTCATAAATTGATGTTTCCCCCTCTGTTCTCACCTCTCTAAAAATAAATAAATAAATAAAGTTTTTTTAAGTCAAATTTCAGGACGAATTTTGATTTTTCAATTGAGAAACTTAACGTAAATTTCAGAAAAACTGAAGAATACTGAGTTCATTTCCTCATTAAAGATGTATACAGATATTCCTGTGTGACTTTGAGGAGTGCACATGATGTTTTATGACCTCATTCTGGGAAGGTTAAATATTAAACATCCAAAGGTAAAAAAAAGAAATACTTGATTATGACCATCAGCTGGCCAAACTCATTTATAAGCTTATCTCCTTCATGGAGCTCCAGCTAACAGCCATATTTCTTTCTCTGTCTCCATCTCTCTGTCTCTGGCTTTTTCTTGGTCTCTGATACTGTTTGTCTCTCTCTCTTTCTCCAGGTCATACCACTAGGAGCTGTTGTTTGCTCGTAGTGCTTAGTTTTTACATTTGTTTGTATTTAATGCCTTCTTATATACTATTATTATGTGTTTGTATGTGTTTTATACATGACATCATTCCAACATGTTTGAAAGGCTCTTGAAATCATAAATCATAATAGTATTCATTAATTTGTAAAAAACATCTCTTTATAATAATCACTAGTGAATAATAAATATATTAATTGATTTCTCCATATTTTTAATTTTATTTTCCCAAGAACTCATGAGGTCCTTATGATAATAATAATCATCACATGCAATTTCACTAGTATTATGCCTATTGATAGATCAGGAAATTATAGAAACATAGAGAGGTTGAGCTGCTTTCCCAGTATGGCATTAATGTTACTATTAAATGTCAAATCTCTACCCTTTATCTCGGCTCCACATACAATAGCCACAGGCTATGCTATGCTATTGTATTATGACATCAAATCCTAACCTTTCTTTCCAGATTTTATTCAAGTTCTACTTATTCTTTAATATTAACTTATTCATTATCTTTTGATGTTGTTACTAATGACAATCAAAACTAAATGAGCAGCAGTTGGCAAAGAGTACAAACTTCGAATTTTAAGATGAATAAGTTTTGGAGAACCAATGTATAGCATTACATATATAATTAATAATGCTGTGCTGTATACTTGAAATTTGCTAAGATAGTAGATCTTAAGTGTTCTCCCCACACTAAAAAAAAAAAAAAGGTAACTCAGTGTGGTGATGTATTTTTTAATTAGCCTGACTGTGACAATAATTTTACAATGTATAATCCTCTCTTCATGTTGTATACCATAAATATACAGTTTTTATTCATTTATACCTTAAGCTAAAAAAATAATGTCTATCTTCCCTTTATATTGTTATATAATGTTTGTTTTATGTTAAGATGATAAATTCCTAAAAGTAGAGACGATCTCACTTACTTTTGTTAAAATAGTATTGAAAAAAAATAGGTTGAGAAATGAAATGTGTTTTTTAACAATTCAGCATTAAATTGGTGAGCTTTGCAGATAGTAGCTGGAGTTCAAACAACAATTCTGAAACATAGTCAGTGAGAGTTTGGTTTATATGACATTGTTCAGCACTGGCACAGGGACAGAAGCAATCAGTGAGTACCTGTGGCAGGGAGATGTCACTCATTGCAAACTTTTTGCATCTTGTTCAGAAAATATAATGTTTATATTCACATAAATTATACTACATATAACTTTTTAGAGATTCAGTTAGTATTTATCCCATTTTAGTGTGTCATTTAGAAAACATATTTTGTAGAAAACTTAAATTCAATTGATCATTTCTTCAGGTGTGTCTCCTGTCTTTTTTTTTCTGACAATCAGCTGATGTCTAGAGAATTTGTTCATGACATTGTGGATCACACCGCAGTGCTTGTTCCTCAAGTCAGCGCCTGTTCATGCTCCTAATCTTCCCTACTCTTTTGGGTCCTATCGTGTACTCAGGGCTATTCAATTAGGCTGCTCAGTGACAGCTCTTCAACTACTCTGAGTTTATTAAGTGTCTTTATTGACCAATTGGAATACTGATAAGATCTGTTCAGGCTGAGACTTAGATAATATGTGGAAAAGCCAATGCTAACTCTGATGTCAATTTTTTATGTGGCTGTATCCAGGATTTTGCCACAGTTGGGTATACTGTGGGTATCCTCATAAGGGAAAAATACAGCATTTTAAAAGAATATTAATACCACATTATGCTTTTTACTTCCTTTCACTAATTATTTATTCATTCATCCAGGTACAGCAAACATATATAACATCCATTATGTGCATATAAGTTTTCTAATAATAATAGCTAACATTTATTGAGTGATCTCTATATGTCAAACACCACACACATCTACACGCCCTCCCCTTCTAATATTGCATACATAATACTCATAATATATGCATCATAACATTCCAGTTATACAAGCTTATGTAGTTGCAAACAAATATTTTTAAGTATTTGTTTGCAACTACATAAGTTACTAGGTGCCAAGCCCTGTTACAGGTGTCACAAATAAAGTAAACAATAAAATGGGCAAAAATTCTCATTTTATAAAAGGGAAGCAAAATAATCAAAATCAGTAAAAAAATTATGTTGTATGTTATTACATGAAAGGAGTCATATCAAAAATAAAGCAGGTAAAATGTGGAAGAAATATTTAAGTAAATATAATTATAAAAAGATAGTGTGGAGAGGATATACTGAGAAGGTACTGTGAGAAAAGTCATGAAGAAGATGAGGGAAAAAAACTTGTAGACTCGTAGGAATGAGCTTTGAAGACAGAGCAGAGGGAAAGGGCCTTGAGATCGGAACATGCCTAGTGGTTTGGTTTATTATTTTAATTTTTGAAATTACAGTTTACTTTTAATGTTATTTGATATTTATTTTAGCTGTATGATATAGTGGTTAGATAATCATATACTTTCTATGGTGATCCACCTAATATTTCTAGGAGCTAACTGCTACCGTATATATTTATCACTGACTATGTTTCAAATTTGTTTGCTTGCTTATATTTAGATTCCACATATGAGTTAAATCATACAGTATTTACCTTTCTCTGATTGACTTATTGTATTGCATAATACCCTCTATATCCATCCATTCTGTCACAAATAGTAAGATTTTGTTCTTTTTTATGGCTAAGTAGTATTTCATTATCTACATATACATAGTGTGTTTGAGGAACAAGATCAGAAGCAAATGTCGATGGATGCTTTTGAAAGCACGTTATTTGTATTTCATCTTCTGATGAAGACTCTGATGGATCCTACCATAGCAAAGTGATTAGATCTTGAGTAAAACATATGCTTTAATGCATGAATAAGATTGCACATGGTCAGAAAAATCCCCAAGAAGTGTACTTTTTAGCTGGATTCATCTAACATGGGAGCTTAAACCCAAGGAGTGAACTCTGAGGAATAAGCACCTGGAAAAGTAAAAACGCTGGAGGACAAACAATAGTATCAGGAGTATACTTGGGCAAGCAGCAGGAAGAGGGAGCTGGATGGAAATTCCCACACTAAGCCTGGGTCTTTAAAAGGGGAATAGAGTAGTTCCAGGTTTGTATCACCACTTGACTCCCTACTGAAGAAAATGTAAATCCTCCTTGGAAAAAAATGTGCCCAACCAAGATCCATAGGTTTCCCACAGATTGAAACCACACAGATATAAGTGTGTCACAAAAGATCAACAAACAGCCACGACTGAGAGTCAGCAGAAATGACCACACTGATCATCCTGCTCCCAACCTAGGGCCTTAGATATGAAAACTATCAAAACATCATGCAAAATATCATATATAAAAGGTTTAAAGAAATAAAAGATAAAATCACAAAAACGAGCAAGTAATAAGTGGCTAACAAAAATGATCTAGCAGATTTTTTAAAAAGAACCAAATAAAATGTGAAAATATATTTTAAAAAAAGTGAATGTTGAACTGTTGAGTGGAGGGAGAGAGGGGAAGAAATAAAATCAAAGAGATGATGAGGGAAGCTGATATGCAAAGCCTTGTAGACAGCTGTAAGGCCATTGTGCGTGTGTGTGAAAATGGGAAGTTACTAGTTACTCAAGCAGAGGGGTGAAATGATTTAAGTCAAGTTTCATAAAATTTCTTTGGCCCTTGTGTTGAGGATCAGCAGTCAGGATCAGGTTGACCTCTGAGAAATTTATTAACAGTATTCTAGGAAGAAGATAAAGATACTTGGACCAGGTCTTTATGACAATGGTGATAAACACAGTTCACTATGGATATATTTTAAGTTATAGACAATGGGGTTTGCCCATTTGTCAGATACAGAGAAGACTAAGAGGTAGTATTTAAGGTAATATTCATGTCAATATATTTGGTCTAAACAACAGGAGAGGCTGAGGCACTGCATCAAAAGAATAAACATAGCTAGAACTGAGTCATAAAAAAAACATTGACCTATAAATATCTAGGAAAATGGGGCAATTTCAAAAAGGATATTGATATATAGACAGTTAATGAGAGGAAAACCAGGAGAGATTGGTTTACTTGAAGCCTAATGAAGAAGACTTCTCAAAGACAAAGTGATCGGTTGTGTCAGGTCTGATTGAGTAGATGGTGAAGTGTGAGAACTGACTATCAAATTAGCAGGGTGGTGTTCATTTGTGACCTTGACAGGATTGGTTGTGGTGGAATGTTGATGGTGAAAGTTTGCAATGGTTGCAAGTGAGAGAAAAGGAAGAGGAAATGAGGGCAGTTTGAAGATGTAAGATACAGAATGTTTTTTTTTTTTCTTTCTGTTTTTGTTTTCTTTTTTTTAAAGTAGCATGAAAGTTAAAACAGAAGTAGCAGAAGAAGCAGAAGTAGCATTCAAGAATACATATCCCACCTCAAGTCCTAGTGATCTAAGGATATGACAAAAAAACACCACTTTTGACAAGACTATGGAAAATAGCACCTTCTGGGGATAGTCAGATTTCCAATAAAGCATGAAGAAGAAAGGAATGCTCAGCAAAATACTTATTCTTTTATTTATTTTGCACTAAAATCCCTTGGGATAAGTTCTATTATAATTATAATTATTCATTTTTTCAGATGAGGAAGCAAAATAAACTCTCTTGCTTAATGTCACACAACTCATATATCTAAGTGCCATGATCCTACCACAGGCAGGCTGGCTCAAGCTGCCACACTTTCAACCACTCTACCGTAGAGCCTTAATACAGAGTGTTACTGACTCATGAGAGTATAAAATATACATTCTGATCCATGAAACCTTAGGAGAGTGAGGCAAGCTATGATCATTTCTTATTATATATCCATTTATTCAATATATATTTATTAGCATCTACTATATGCCAGTTTTGTGCTAAGTTCTAAGAGTGCAAAGATAAATCAGATACATTTCTTGACATCATGAATGTCACCACCCAATTTATGTGAAATAACAGCAAAATGGACAAAAATGCATGACAAGTATAAATCAATATACTGTAGATTTTGAGGGGCTGATTTAAAAAGATGGCATTTATGGTGCCTGCTTAGAAGGGTGTTATGGTATATATCAGCTGTGGCCCTGGCCAGTGTGGCTCCACTGGTTGGAGCATTGTCCATGTGAACTAAAAGTTTGTGGGTTTGATTCTCAGTTAGGGCACGTTCCTTGGTTACGGGTTTGCTTCCTGATTGGAGCGCATACATACAGGAGACAAACAATTAATGTTTCTTTCTCACATCAGTGTTTCCCTCCCCCTTTCTCTCTCCCTCTCTTCTCCTCTCTCTAAAATCAATGAGCATGTCCTTAGGTGAGGATTAAAAATATAAGAATAAAATAAAGTCTGTGTCTGTTGTAGTTAGTCATAGTAGCATTTTGTATTGAGTTCATTGGGGTGACTGGTTCTAAAACCATACAGGTTTCAGGTGTACAACTCTATAACAAATCACCTGCCTATTGCATTGTGCACTCATTACCCAAAATCAAGTCTTTCCACCATCATTTATTCCCCACTTTGCCCTCTTCCACCACCCCTTACCCACCTTTCCCTCTGGCAATACTGATTTTAGAATGGGATAGATTTGTGTTACTTGGAAAATAAAAAGGAGCTATATTAAATTCAAACCTCATTCATATAAATTCATATGTGCATACTAGAACAAAAAGAAACATAAGAGGATTATTGGATGATAAAGCCTTGGTATTCTCGGATATGTAAGATTACCTATGGTATGGACTTTGGAATTTGATAGACCTTTTTCAAATCCCAGCAAAATCAATATATACTTTTTGATGAACTGTATATTCTCTCTAAGACTCAGATCTCCACCTGGTAAACTTTGGATGACAGCAATTTTGACTAGATTGCTATTAGGATTAAGTGATAGGCATGTAAATTGCTTAGCATGTTCTCTATCATGTAGAAAGCTATACATGTTTTTATCTATTATAATAATTATTAGTGTTTTCAGAGACAAGTAGACAATATATTTTCATTATTCAATATTTTTTTCTTTTGTCTGAAAACATTTACCCACATAAACACAATCACACACTTGACCATTCTTTTTAGGAAAATCGCCATAACTTCTACATACTTCTTTCTGTATACTATAACTCTTTGTATAATTTTCTACCCAGATATCTTATGAATTTCTCAGCTGCATTTATTAAGGTATCTGACATAGCATAGAAACTCAGTATCCATTGGTACCTGTACCTTTTCCTTTTTTTTTACCTTCTTCAACTTTATGTCAATTTTCATTAGTTCCTCTTTACATAGAAGAACTTCTGTTAGTTTCTTCTTATTATTTTATTACTCTTTTTTTACTCACCTGTGGATTTTTCTCTTCTCTATTTATTCTGTTTGTCTCTCTCTCCCTTTCTCTGTCTCTCTATCAACCATTCTAAAAACATCTCTCTGCCTCCCTTTAGCCAGTTTAAATTCCAGAAAATGCAATGATCACTTTCTTACTCTGGATACTTCAAATGTATGGGTCTACTTTAAAATGACAGTCTTAACCAGACCGTTCAGCCTTCTGTTACACAAAGGAATTAGGATAGCATTAAAAAATTCCCAGAGTGTATTCTTATAAAATTTTCCAGAGTGAATGCATACATATTTCAATACCTCCAAAGCTTCCTTGTATTATCAGATGAGGAACATTTTAAAGGAAATGCATCTAATTTCATTCCCAATGAGAGTGTAGTTTAAAGAGATTTTCAATTCTCAAAATTTCTAAGATTTAAATTCAGTCTAAGACATTTGTCAAATAGCATTTATTGAATTTTAGTTATTTTGCTGTTTATTTGAATACATGGAGTGAGATACAGTCCCCCAAAATGAAAACTAGATATAGATGCAAAAAACAAGAACTAGTGAATGGCTGACATGGACCTGAGCCCATTTGTGTGATGTGTATTTATTGCTGAGAGCTTCCTAGACACATTAAACCTGACAGCAGTGGCCCTTAAACCACTTTAAAGCTGGCTTTTGACAGTAGGTTCTCATAAGAAGGACATTTGAAGATATCATGATGTGTTTCTGTTTGTTGCATAATATTAACTGCTTCATTCCATAGCAGAAACAAAAGTATACATAAAGACTAATTTACATATTAAAAAACAAGAAAATCAGCTTACTTTTACTGAAAATAGGAGTGCAATATACTTGCAAAGAAACTCTGTAATTCTGAGTTTTTTACTAGCCATATCCCATCAGTATAAAAGATTAATGGACATAACAACTGGCCAGTGATGGAATTGCTAATAACAGTAATCAGAAACTTACGAGAAAGCACTTTGAAAACAGGGGATGTTCAATCTCATTCCCCAAGACAGGATAGTGTCAATGGTATCGCACCTTGTTGACTCTGGACAAATGTATTGTGCTATGAAATGCAAAATGATATTCTAACCTCAGAGAATTTCAAAATAGACTCTTTTCTCATAATGCTAGATATATGCCAAGTTTGACAACTCATGTATTGAATGTATTGGCAAATTATATTAACAGAATGATTCTATTGTAGAATTAAATTATATGTAACTAGAAAAACATTTACAAAAATCCTTGCTGGCACCTCTATAATGTTTTTTTAATGTTTTGTGGACATTCTTTCAGAGCTGAGGTTTGGAAACCATTTTGAACAGGTTTAATCTAAGGAGTTATCTGAAGAGATGATTCTAAAATAAGTGAAAGGACATATGTTAAAATAGGTTTATCAAACTTCATAATCAATCCTTCTCCTTCTTCAGATAGGAAGGTTGCAACCGACATTTATAAGGAATAAACTTGGGTCAAAGCAAAAACCAATATTGTTTTAATAAAATATATTCGGGACATTTATTGCCAAATATGTCCTTTTTGCTTTCTATCTTTAGTGGATATTGCTTCAAAAGATAAGGAAATAAGAATAGTATAAAGCAATCTGCTATCTCTATACTGATTCTAATCCATTATGATTGTTCTGACTGTGGCATAATCATAATTGCTTCAGACAGAGAAATGGATTTTCATATAAATCACTGATTCTCTGCTAGTGAATAATTTTTCTGTATTTCATTGGCTTCTTACTAATGCATAGGTAGTGTATCTGATGTACTAATTGCTTTAGTTACTATGTATTCATTTAATTATTCGCTCAACACATTTTTATTGGGTCAATACTATATGCCAGGTATTATGAAAAGTGTTCAAGTAAGGAGTTTATTTCAGATGGAAGAAGTTATAGGTAAGACTCCATAATCAGAAGTTTGCACAGTGTAATCAAGAGTTTGAATGAGGGCCAAGTCAAATATGAAACTGAGGAAATCTGTAGGGACCAGTGTTTGTTGGCCAACAATAGTAAATTTAGTGTTAATTATAAGCGAAGATGTTAGAGTTTAAAAAGAAGGGACAGAAGTCAGAAAAAAGGTGTGACAATATGATTGGATTTATTTATTTTATTGTATTTATTTTTAGACAGGGGAAGAGAAGGAGAAAGAGAAGGGGAGAAACATCAATGTGTGGTTGCTTCTTGTGCACCCCATACTGGGGACCTGGCCCACAACCCAGGCATGTGCCCTGACTGGGAATCGACCAGGTGACCCTTTGGTTCAAAGGTTGGAACTCAATCCACTGGGCCACACCAGCCAGGGCTCAATTTATTCTAAAACAAATCACCAGCTATACTGAAAAGAATAGATTTGTGTGATGACTGATGGAGAAAATTAGCAACTTAGCCAAGATAAACACCTATGTCATAGGCCAAGCAATAGATGATGGTACCTTAAATTCTGAAGGGGTTGGGAATGGGTGAGGAATAAAAATGGATCTAGAAATTAGTTGAGAGATTTAAAATAGAAGAAATTACACAGACACATACATATGTGATGTGTAATTTATTGGAAACCAGGAGGGAGTAGAATAACATGAGGCAAAATTGGGCATAAGTAGTTATAGAGTAGAATCATTCACTGATATGGAAATAGTAAAAGGACCACAATTAGAAGAGAGATCAGGAGTTTAACTGAGGGCACATTATGTGTGGAATCGCAAGTAATTAATTCAGAATGATGTTGAATTTTTACAATGGTAAGTAACCCAGAATGTTTGCCTTAATTTTCTAAAAAAATAATGATACATTGATAATATAGAAATTGTCCATTTTAAAATTTATTTTGACTTCATTTTTTTATTGAAAGTTAAATTATCTTTACCTATGATTGCTCTCTGGATCCTTTACTCAATGCTGTATACAGTTAAATGAATGATATTTCTTTGTGGGAGTGTCCAGTATGCAAGATAATTATATATTTGTCATTCCTACAAAGATAATAAATAAACACATTTTTCAAGAAAAATCATTTATATTTTATATTTCATTAATTTGTTTAAAAATCATAAAGCCAAAGTCATACAGAAACAAAGAAATGTCACTCTAGCATTCTGGAACAGATAATTTTTCTCTAAATAATTAGTTTCTAAGCCTTTTTTCTTTTGCTATTACGAAGTAATTAGATTTAGACTTGGCTTCAAGAAATACATTTTAAATCTCAATCCTTTGACTAAATAAGATTTTAAGAATCTAGAGCCAAAAACTATGTATTTCTCCTCATAGATTCTTCTTCTTAGGTTATGTTTCTCTGAAGCTCTATACATCAACTTACAAGCTATGGAAATTGAAAATTATTTCAAATTTTGCAAAGGCAACATTACACATAATAACATATTTAAACATATAATTTATTCAAAAATAGATGTATGCAAACTTACAAGAATTTAAGAAAATATTATGCATTATTTAACCACACCCACTTATGACTCAGTATGAAAATATCAAACACAGCTATTAATTTTGGAATGTTTTGAGTAATGCTCACCTGAAAGTTTTTCTTCTTCTCAAGGGACAGTGGACTTTTTATTATAGGGTAGGGTAAAATATGAAGAATGGAAGTTAGGAACTATCTTAATTCCATGAGCTGTCTTCTTGTATATTGTTCTTGTCTGGATAGTTTTTTGCCAAAAAATTTAGGATCTTAATTATTATTAAAATACCTTAACTAAGTATAACCATATATACTCTAGATACATTAACACTGGTGGGAGATTGGTTGGGGAGTATTCTGCCCCCATACTCTAAACTTGAATTTTCAAGATTAATCCTAATTATAAATCTGTCATTTGATACCCCATTTCCTCCTTAATATATTTATGGGATTAAAATAAAAATGTAAAGGCAACATGCAAAAAATTTTTCCCTAAAATTGATACCTGGTTTTTGTCTCATAAATATATGTCTAAAACATAAGGTCATAAAAAGATGAAAAATTATTTTTTATGGGAGACCCTGGTCCTTCAGAATTTTAGTGCTCTTTTGTGTGGTGCAAGTTACAAAATTTGACACAGAGTAGAGGAATGGAGTGTCTTGGTGAATAAAGTACTGTATTGTTTTAATTCTTGAGGAGTTTGTGAATTTGTGAGCCCTGTTGACAGCATCTGGACAGGGATTTGAATGATATCCAGTGCTGCCTGACAATCGTAGGACTGAGGGGACACCTTTAAGTGACTTTCACAGTAGAGGATCAGTGATATCAATTCTATATAATGATTTTGTCACAGGGGTATCCCAGAAATAATAGGGTTAATATGTGAGAGGGTATAAACTTTAGCAATGCCAGCAACAAGCTGAATGACCATGAGAAATTCACTTTCCTTATCTGGGACATTTTTTCTCATCTTTTACATGAAGAGATTAATTTAAACTAATTCTTTAATAAGAGCCTCTTGTGTTGAACTAATTAGTCAAATAGACCTGCATATTTTCCACATACAACATCTTCATCTGCTTCAGAAAAAACTAAATGTACTTTATGTTGGACGTAGTGCTGAACAGAACCAGCTAAATGTGTCCTGAAACTTGATTATTTTAATATTTATTGAGCTCTTGACACATACTGGATAATGCATTATGCCCTTGTGATAGACATGATAATACTTCCCCAAAGATTCCCACATCCTAAATGCCAGAACCTATGAATATATTACCTCACAAGGCAAAGAACAATTAAGAATTTAGATAAATTTTATTTAGACAATTAGATGACTTTAAAGTAAAGGCATTATCCTGGATTGCCTTCATGGCCCAGTGTAATTTCCAGGCTCCTTAAAAGTGGAATACAACCCTTGCTGGTGTAGTTCAGTGGACTGAGTACCAGCCTGTGAATCAAAGGGCCGCTGGTTCGATTCCCAAACAGGGCACATGCTTGGGTTGCGGTCCAGGTCCCCAGTAGGGTGCACAAGAAGCAACCACAAATTGATGTTTCTCTCCCTCTCTTTCTCCCTCCCTTCCCCTCTCTAAAAATAAATAAAATCTTTAAAAAAAAAAAACCTTGAATACTAAAGTAAGTTAATTCAGAGTCAGAGAGAAATGTGACTGTGGAAAAAAAGAGAGGTGTGTTCTGAAAAGGACTCATCTGGCTGTTTACCAACTTTAAAGATGGAGGAAAGACCATGAGCCAAGAAAAGTGGACTGCTTCTAGAAGCTAGAAAAGACAAGAAAATGGATTTTCCTTTAGACCTCAGGAAAATAACAAAGTCATTTCCTCACCTTGAATTTAGGCCTAGACTTGTGTCTTACAGAACTGTAATACATTTATATTGTTTTAAGCCACCAAAGTCTGTGAAGATTTGTTCTGACAGCCATAGAAAACATCCCTTAAAGATTTTATAGCATGGTGAGGGACACAGAAAACAAATCTTACAAAGTTGCCAAAGCGGCATTCACAAAATATTGTGGAAACACAACATAACTAAACTATACTGAAAAAATACTATACTAAAGTTAGCCCCACTAAATTGTTTTGTAATTAATGATTCTAAGTTGATTCTTGATTAGGAGTAAGATGGTCAGAGGCAGAGATATGTGATAGAGAAAAGAAAAAAAAATCTCAAAACAAAGGAAATAGAACTAAGGGAGGAATGTTGGGGGGAGGGAAGATGGAGGGCAGAGGGTGATAAAGAGGAGAAAAAATGGAACAACTCTAATAACATTAATCGATAAAATATACTTAAAAAACAAAATAAATAACATGCTATGACAAAGAGTTGAAAGGCTTTTATATACTTAGAAGAGTAACAGCTTACTGAAGTCCTTTCTGCTTTTCTCTCACTGTCACTATGTCTCAAGATAGCCATGATTTTCTTTTACATGATTTGGGGTAAAACAACCAAATACTTGGCCCTTTTTCCTAGTATTAGGAAACTATAGAACTGTATTTCTGATGGGCTTAAGTTTAATATTAATAAATTATAGAATAAAAGACTTTAAAGATTACATTGTATGAATAAATCTCTTTGTATATTTCTATTGTTCCAGTTATTAATTCTAAAAAGTTAATAGGAATGCTAGGCTGTGACCTGCAACCTGACTTAGGTCCTTCTATCTGTTTTTCTTTTTTTCCCATTCTTTCTGTTCTGCACATTTTGGAGACCCAATCTAAAATCTTAAAGGGCACTGTATTTTTTTAACCATGCAGGATTTCTTGAAAATATATCTGTTTAAGGTAGCTTCATGATTTGTTAATATGACATTCATAAATCATTCATGGCACTGTAAAATGTGATCTAAATTAAATGAAATTGAGTTACACTGTGTACAGAATAAAGACCTGACATTGTGTCTCTAAGAAATGTCTGCTTACAAGGAGGACCCCTCATATGGCATTGGGGCAACTGACTACCTCTAATGGTGGAGAGGCAGGAGGGTGAGAAACTAGAGAAGTACAGGTACATAGTAATTGGTAATATTGTAGTTTGGGGTTAAGCCAATTGGCAATGTTTATTATATACCTTTTTTTTAAAAGCATCATTCACTTACCAATGCGGATAGGATATAATAAATTATGCTTAGTTTAATAAAGTACCTTTAAGGTCCAATTAAAATGTTAAAAAATAGAAAAGGTACTGTGGGAACATTTTTTTAAGTGCTGTACAATCATGATGTTGGTGATTTAAAGTGAAAGTAAGCGAGTTGCTCCTGAATGAAAACTTTAGAAGCCCGATATAACTCACATTTTCTCCCCTCATCATATGTCTATTCTCTTTCACTTAGTTTCAAATATTTATTTTAATTTATACACAGCTGAAGCTGTTGGAAAAAGCATATATGAACAGACATTTTTCAAATTAACTATCTTAATTATCAAAGTTAAAAATAAATATAAAATTGTCTTCTTAGTCTCTTTTTCTATTGTTGATTTTGCTATTTTATTCTTCCTCTTTTGAAGATTTACAGAGCCCTAATTCATACACTAAGAACAGAGCCACTTCTTAGATTAACAAGTAAATAATTTTCCATTTTCTAAATGAAAACAGGCATTTACAGATGAAATGGAGTAAGTCCATGGACTTATATGATCTTCCAAAATTAAAATAAGTAATTTTTTTATTTTTCATATCTAAACAAAGTAGAACTTCTGTCAACATCAATGAAGATATTTTAATATATATATTTTTAATTTTCTATATTAACATATAATATAAACAACATTCCTAAGTATAGAAAATTGTCAAGGTCTCATAATTTCACATGCAGAAAGTTTACATGTGAAACTTTAAAATGAACTAATGAAAAAAGCCTTCATAAGAGTAAAGTTTGTACCGATACAAGTATATGAGAGTGAGAAACCCCCATGAATTAAACTTAGGCGTTTGGCTGTGGACACAGGGTTTATGGAAGGGATCTGTGAAGTGCAGGGATGGTTCTCGGAGCAGCAGAGAGATGCTCTGGCTGGTGTGTGACCATGTTGAAGTACTGGGATGCATAGACTAATGGATGGTTGTGGCTGCCTCATTTATAAATTTTCATAAAATTTCTCTATGTGCCTAACTCTTAGCATGATTTAGATTCAGCCTTTCTGATATACATGGTTATTATTGTGATATCTTTTCACAGTGAATATATTTATTGGCCTGACATTAAACACATGATTAATTTATAGATACTTCTTAGTTTCTGAAACCGTGGAGATCACAGAGATTCCTACTTCCCTTAATGGTTTTGTATTTATGAGGAAAATGAGAATTTATGCTCTTTCATTTCATCATCTTTCTTTTTGCATCCATCCTGTCTTGGATCAAGGGTTTCTGGGCTGTAAGTTGCTCTAGGTCCTCTCCAGCCTCCTCCTTGGATTCAGAAGTGCCTTATCCAGTACAGGGGAGGGCAAGAGTAGAATTAATGAATACTAACACAAGAATAAACTCTATGTTTTGTTCACTCACAACTGCAAACTTACTTTTGCTCCACCTTCTATACTACTCCCCTTCTCTGCCTCAGCTGGAGAAATGATGTGATAGCCAAACAAATGTCTTTGCTCTTTGTCATCACTATTTCATATTTTTTATAAAACAAATTCACCTAAGTTTAGGATCATGCAAATCTCTTCACTGAATGATTAAATTGACTTCTGAAAAAGAATTAAAATTTTAGAGGAGAAAGAGTTCAAGTGCTATCTAAAAATTCATATTCTTTGCATCTAATGAAAGAATATACCTAAAACCCAAGGCATTCAGGATAAAATATCCAGTAGATACCCCCACTCCTTACGTGGCTCTCTCTTCTTTAGGTTTATGTATGCTCTCTTCTTCAGGTTGCTCTGTTTTTTAAAAAATGACCTAATTACATCTACAGGAAGTTGTCTCATTTACTAGGCCTTTCTTTTAGTCTTTATGCTCTATTACAGTGTTATACCAAATACAATTTGGAGTCAAACCTCAGGTAACCAGAGATTCTCAATGGGTTATATTTCACTTGTGCAAGTGAGAACTCATATACTTTTTATTCCTTGCTTCCTTTTTAATATTCCCATCAGTGAGAGTATGGGCTAACTAGTGTTTATTTCAGTTGATCTAAGTATCCACACCCTCCCCAAGAAACAGAATTAATATTATTTTGCCTAAAACTTAATGTCCAAATCTTTTTGAAGCAGGATCCAGGTCTTATTGTAGAGTCTACAGTATATTTTTGGATTTGGAAATTTCAGGTGATTAATAAACCTGTGTTTACTCTTCTTTTGATCTAATCTTTGGGCAAGCACAAATTCTTGTTTTATATTCTTCCTCAGAATGGAAGCAGAATAAGGATATCAATACCCCTCACACTCAAACCACTTTTCAAATGTAATTTAGTGAATCTATTAATGAATGTCACTCTAGCACTCTCACCATCTCCAACCATAACCAAACCATCTCTCAGATCTCCTGGAGACGGGGGACCATGTCTAATTCTTTGCTCTATACTTTGCATCTCATATCCATACTTGGGACATAAGAGCCACCTAGGTCTGTTTGGTTTCTCTGACATGAATTGATGAAAGCCTGAAAATAATAAATCAGGTAAATGTTATATGTCTATTAATTGATATTTAAACTTAGACCAATTACTAGCATAACTTCTAAGATGTCTTATAACATTGTTTCCCATGTACCATTAGGTTTCAGATTTACCTGCTTCTAAGTAAAGTCTTTAAAAATGAATTTAATAAAAGGCTTTGTGAAAACAGGATTTGTGCAATTTTAGTGCCAATATAATGAAAAAAGTTCTATTTCATCGAAAATGCAGAATAAGAGGAACATACTTGAAAGATCAACTTAGCCTCTGGAAAACTGAAAAATAAAATCAGAAAGGGTTAACATACAATTCATGTGGGAAGAATATGCTGCCAATACAGGAATGTGAGAACTATGTCTCCTGCTTTTCCTCACACATGGAAACTTTTAGTGAATGTGTCGCCGCTATTTGCTTTTCCCACCCATTCTGCTTTTCCCACTTCCCCTACTGTTTCTTTGATTCCTATGCAAAATACCATTTAAAGAAATAAAGACAACATAGTTCATCAAAAATTACTTAGTAGTTACTTAGCCTCTCTTAACCTGTTACTGCATTTCCAGTACTGTGTAATCATAATATGTTCTTCAATATGAATGAATAAGACAATGCTGTAAATTACTAACATGGCACATGACACGCAGTTAATGGTCTATAGATATTATTGTTATTAGTTTTAATGGCAAAAACTTTCCCCTTGACCAAGCTTTAGTCATGCTCTTCTGAGCCCTCTTCTCAGCTGGGCCTCAGGCTTGACTCTCAGCTCAGATGGTTTTTTTACACCCACGTACTAAGAGACTTGCTCTAACACTAGTGTAGTTCCTAATAGCTCAGGACTGCATCCCTAGGTTGACTGCTCCAGCCTGTCTGAGAAAGCTCGATACTGCCAAGGAATTTACTGTTTGTTCCAGGAAAAACCTGACTAAAGGCTTCTACCTATCATTTTTAGAGTGTTTCCTTTTAGTAAACTCATCATTATAAATTCATTTCTGTTCCTTTGTAATGCACCTTTAACAACCTCCAATTTTTTGTTCTTAAAGACTTGGAGCCATCTTTTTGAAATTTAATCAAGAAAGAAACTTTCAAATAAAATTAAAAAAGAGGCATGGACACATGGAGCAGGCTAACAGCCGCCAGAGCAGGGGAGAAGGGAGGACTAGATGAAAGAGGGTGAAGGGGTTAGCATAACTCATAGACACAGATAATAGTTTGGTGAAGGCCAGAGTGAAGGGGAGGTGAGGGCTGGATCTAGGGGACAAGAATAGGGACAGCTGTAATAATGTCAACAATAAAAAAATTGAAAAGAGAAGGAAGGGAGGGAGGGAGGTGAGAAAGAAGGAGAGAGAGAGAGAGAGAAAGAGAGAGAGAGAAAAGACATAGATAGAAAGAAAGAAAAAGAGAGGGAGGCCCCTTTCTCCCAGTCTGTGTGGTGGAGTAGGAAGCTGACTTTGATAAGTACCCATCAAGAAACAGGTGACTAAGTCACACTGACCACCCCCTTCAAGTCCTGCAGTACTTTTACTTTAGCAAACCTCAGGATTTTCTTTCTGAATAAAGTATAGGCTTTATTTTTTTAATTATTTTTAATCGATTATGCTATTACAGTTGTCTCAATTTTTCCCCCTTTACCCCCTTCACCCAGCACCCCCAGTACCTCAGGCCAGCCTCCTGCCTTCTGTTTCAGCAGACCTGAACCAAATTTACACTCAAGTCTCTGTCCCACACTGTGGTAGTCTGAGTAAAATGTCTTGCTATTTTTAAGCTGTCCAGCTTTAGTTTTCTCTGGCATTATGATACTTGTAATTTGTCATCAGATAATGAATATAAGGCCCTCAGCAGTTCTGTGTTTTGTGATGTTTTTAATACTTAATATTTTAAATACCAAATTAATTCTATCCAAATGGTTCTAAACATTTTCATCATACTTCTCTCTTGTGTCCCTTCACTATAAACCCTGAATGAAATGTGGCATATGCCAAATTACATTCAGAGAATGGTAATTAATTTATTTACACTGTTTTAAGTAGGCAAAAATATATACAAAAATCACTATAGAGAAAACAGTATTATAAAATTAACATTTTCAGCATGAAGAAAACAATGTATTGTTACCATATGGCCTTTTATAAAATAAACATTTTAATTCAAGTTTTTTAGGCTTGTAAAAAATTTTTAAACATCTCAAACATGCACCCACTGTTTTCTTTTGTAATCACTATGCAGACCCCAGAAAATTAATTTTAAGTTATTTAATTTCAAGAGATACACTACTTTGTACATTCAATGTATAAACCATTGGTAGTTCCTAAATTTCCCCATGTTTGTGGTGGCCCAATGTAGAGCAAGTAGCTATGGAGGCCCAATGTATAACTGTCAATCAGATATACTAGCAATAAATGATCTTATGGAGAATTGTTTATGAAAATGTTAATGGTTTACAACCCAACATATATCTGCTTCATCTTGATTTTTAATATCATTCACAGTTTAACTGAGGGTCAACTTATGCAAAGTTAGTGTCCTTGAGAATAGAGACTAGATTTTAAAAGCTCAAAATATAGCATTATTTATTTCTAACTAAAGAAATAAGTTGGCATTTTCCCCACTAATTTAATACAAAATAAAGTTACACAATATCTAAGGCTATGTTATACATCAATTAGAACATAAGTGAGGAAAAATAAAATTATGATTTTATTTTTAATCTGCTTTCTTGAATTAGCTAAGGAGAAATGAATAACGGGAGTAGTGAAGCAATGAATAATGGAAGAATTCATGGCAAATAAATTCTTGTGTGTACAAGGAGAAAACATATGTGAATTTTCAGAAAAAAACCCCTCTTACTATTTCCTCTGTGTCATTTAAAGATGTGTGCCTTAATTAAGTTCTGCTTCAAAGGGTCGGTGTGTCCAGTATTTCAATATTGAGATCAGAAATAGTCGTTTCCCATTGTCCATAACTCATCCATAACACTGTAATAGATGTGGAAAGACCAGTAATAATGATATGATAGCCATTAGCAAACCACTACCAAAAATAGATGTAATTTTATGCCCTTCATATCTTGAATATCCACTATGATATCATGAGTGTGCTTTTTATAATTATTTTAGGATGTTAAAATTCAGCTATTTTGAATGTTGTTCAACTATTGACTGTATCACTTTTCTTTGATTAAATGTGCATGTAAATGATAAAATGATGTGATGCTTTATATTTTTAGTTATTTTCTTAGAATATGTATTCTAAAAAGTATCCACTCTAATGATAGTTTCAAATCCTTTAATTCAAAATAAATTATCAGATATGACAAAAATAGAAATATAATGACAATTCAAAGAATAAAATCAAAATTGATAGCTCACCAAAAGGCTTTGTGGTTTGAGTGGAATTTTTAGATAAATTTATTTCAGTCTGTTTTTGATTATTTGAAATTGATCATCCTATAGGTATATAATCTAATATCTGAAATTAAATCATCCTTATGTTCTTCACACGCCATTGTCTGTTCACTTTATATCTAATTGCTCAAGCCAAATTTGAGAAGCAACATGGATCTCCTTTGTCACCTTTCCTATGTTTATACCCATTCAATGTATCACTCCTATTGATTCTACTTGTTAGTTATTTAGTTGTATCACTTCCTTCCTCTATATACAGGTACCTTGCTATCTCATTATTTCATCATTATAGTCTCTCATGTTCTATTATTTTGACAACTACAATGGTCTCACAAATAATCTCACTGCCTCACTAAACTTGCATTGTTTTTTTCTGAGAGTACTCTCTCTGACAAATAAACACTAAAGAGTAATTTTAAAATGATCAAATATTTGGGCTGCGAACCAGGCATCGCAGGTTCGATTCCCAGTCAGGGCACATGCCTAGGTTGCAGGCCATGTCTCCCAGCAACCGCACATTGATGTCTGTCTCTGTCTCTCTCTCTCTCTCTCTCTCTCCCCCCCCCTTCCCTCTCTAAAAATAAATAAATAAAATTAAAAAAAAAATGATCAAATATTTTAGCCTGGCCTAAATAAATGTGCTACTTTATTCACCCTGCCTTCCTATTAAAGCTCACCTACTAAACTTTTCCCTGATTAACAAACATGGCATGTGGCATTAAGAGCTACACAAACAAAACATGCATTTTTTTACTTTAATATCTTTCATAGAGTTTACCCAATACCGTGCCTGAAAAAGTTCTACTCATTTGTGAGGAACCAACTTGGGCACCTTTCCCCAAAGCTTGCCTTCATTCTCATCCCCTGTAGAGTTACTCACTCTCTGCTGTACATATGTGGCTAGTATGCCTTGTATGCAGCATAGCATTCATCACACTGAATTACTCACTCATCTGCTTCTCCAACTAGACTAACTAAACCTTGAAGGTAAGAATTGGGTCATATTTATATTTATATATGGGTATTTTTTTAAATGAATTTTACTCTCTAACTTGGAAGATTGCTTTGAAGGACTACTTAATTTGCCTGTGGGCTTGGCTGTAGATCCCTCCCATCTGTTTCAGTCAACTTCTCCATGGTTGGAATCATGAAATTGTTTGCTTTCTGTACCTCTCTTTTATAGCAGACCCCTCATCTTGGTTTCAGTTCTTGTTTCTGGTGTGCCCTCTTGAACATGTTTATTTAGACTGCACTTTTTCTTGGACCTCCTGGTATACAGTCTTGCCAATATGGCACGTACATCCATTTTTACTCCTAAATGAAATTCAGCCCTAGTCTCATTATCCTGCTAGATGTATAAATTGCACAACCACAATTATACCAGTAAATGTGTTAAATAAGTTAAAAGTAGGATGAAAATGTGTGTTTATAAATAACTTAATTCCTGAATATTTCCTTAGTTCTAAATACAATGTTATTTTTTATCACTCAGATTTTTTTCTTATTTCAATACATAAATGGAAAGTAAAAATCATTTAAATTCTGAGTTCATATTTTTGCTCATTCCTTTGAGAGAAAACTGTACAGGTTTCAAATTCCTACCTTTATTTTCTAGACATGCTTTATGACATTTCAAACACTGAGTACAGATAACAAACAATAATAGTTAATCAGAGCTGATTTTAGTTGCCTGAAGCATTATCTGTGAAGAATATGGCATAGCAAACATTCTCATAAAAATGAGTTGATAATGTGTTACTGAAAAACAAAATAAAACAAAAGAATAAGATTTCTGTTTTATCTTTTGTTTTAAACTTTTATATTGGTTAGTTTCTTTGCCAGGTTTTAACAGTTTCTTTTTCCCCATAAATACTAGTTGAGTTTTATATAATTCTAGGTCTCTCAATTATAATAAAGAAAGCCAAATAATTTGGTAAATAGAATGCATGGATATGACAGTTAGTAATTTTAACCTATAATTTATAATTCATACCTTTTTCTGAGAAAGAATTAATTTAAAAGCTGCTAAAATGAGTTTGAGAATAGTTACTTGCTAATTTACTTAGAGCTTCCATTCAGTCAGGTTAAATAGTTACTAATTTTAATGTAAAATTAATAAATATTAATACATGTTAAACCACTTTAGTTTCATAAAAGAAAACACATACATTAATTAATATATATTGTTGTTCAAATGTAGGAAAGATAACAGAAATGAGAATAAAAACTGTTATTATCTACAAATAAGCACTTCATAAGATCCATCTTATTGTCAACAATATTAACATTTAATAAGGTGAATTTTTGAAAATACTACCAAAATCATTTAGGAAACATGGCCTTTTCACAAACTTTATACTTGATCTTAGCCAAAAGGCCAAGAAGCAATTCACAAATATTAAATTTTACTAATACTTTAACAGTCAGCTATATACTCATTATTTTAGTAATTATTAATTAATTTATCAATTTATTTAGTCAACAGCCACTTACTATTTTCTATATTCTGATAGACATTCAACTAAGTACAAATGCAATGGTAATAGCACTTATGAATAATGAGAGATTACTGTTTTCCAGGTTTTTCACTAGCCTCTTCACAGCTATTAACTTAATCCTTATTAAAACCATGTATGTACCTGAGGCTTATAGAGACTAAACTATCCAGGGTATGAGATGAGACAGCCCAGATACAAGTACAAGTACATCTTATTCCAAAACTCCTGGTATTTCACTGCACACCCCAGCAAACATAGCTCTCCTCTTGCTTGCAGATGGGTTCCACTTGCCTGCTTACCTTTCTTTTCCCTTCCTCCCTCTCTCTCTCTGTTATTTCTTCTTTTTTTTATAATTATTGTTTCTTTCTTTCATACTTTTTGTCAATAAAACAAACAAAATCAATGAGTGGATTCATGATCACTTAATGAGGTTCTCTGCAGATATTTTTAACATCTATTAAATATAGCAAATGCTACACATTTAATTTCAATTTCAACTCTAAATTATCTTCTATGCCCATTTTTGTTTTCCAAATAAATTTAGTATTAAATGTTTAATGCTTTATTTATTTTTATTATTAAATTCTAAATATCACCTTTTTTCAGTAAAATAAGGATGTTCTTTACCTTACAATAATATACACTTGGTGATACTGTTATTCCTGGTAAATCATTAGTTTAAGCTAAATGTGTCTTTTTTTCCAAGACATTAAAATACAGTTCAAATTTTAAAATGTAAGTAGTTCAATAAAGTTATGCATAAAATAACATAAGAGACATGATGGAAGTACGCAGAGCTTCTGCCACCAACTCACCTGAAAGGTCAAAGAAGACCAACCAATGGACCACCTGAAACTTGAGTCTGACCTGTTGTTCATCATTTCATTTGTTTAGATGGGGAGGGCTGGCAACAGCATTTCAGAGAAATTAACACAAAGTGGAAACTAGTCCACCTAGAAGAGACTAATAGAAAGTCAGGCAAAGAAAGTGAAATCAATTGAACTAAACTGGGAATAATTAGGCTGGTGAGATTGGACTTTATTCTAAGGTAATGGGAATCAAACAGTCATTTAATCAAGAACTAACCTGAAAAGAATTGTACGTTTGAAGAAAATGTATCTGATAGTAGTCAGCAAGCTGTATCAGGTCTTGTGAGACTGAAAATAAACGACTGAAAGCAAGCACAGGCAAAGAGGAGGTTATCGGAGATACTGGTGGGAGTGGGAATAGAAAGGAAGAGGCATGTAAGACAATATAGAGGAAAAGCTACTGCATTCACTCATACATTTGCAATGAGCAAAGAAAAAAGATACACGGATTACACTGAGACTTGACAGTAGGATTTAGAATAATGAAAAAAAATTTGAACACAATTTTGCAGAATAGGTTAAAAACATTAGGATAAATGATACCAAACCAATCAAAATAGTGCATTATTCAGGACATGTGGAAAATAAAGATTAAACTCTCTTCACTAATTATTGTATTTTTTTAATTTCATATTTATTTATTTTTTAGAGAGGGAAGGAAGAGAGAAAGAGAGAGAGAGAGAAACATCAATGTGTGGTTGCTGGGGGCCGTGGCCTGCAACCCAGGCATGTGTCCTGACTGGGAATCAAACCTGCAATGCTTTGGTTCACAGCCCACGCTCAATCCACTGAGCTACGCCAGCCAGGGCTAATTATTGTATTTTTCAAAATTAAGGGTATCAATAGCTCCTTTTTAGCACTCAGTTTCCCTGAGGATATAATGACTCTCTTTAATAGGAGAAGGCAGGGATGTCTAACGCCTCACTACCCCCTCACCCTCAATGTCTCTCTCTCTCTCTCTCCCTCTCCCCCCCCCCCATCTCATAGAAACAGGCAGCATTGGTCCTGACCCCCTACTTACAAATATAAAAAGTAATCTATCTCTTTTTCACAACAGGGAGATTACTACATAATACTCTCTTTTCTCATTCATTCTTCCCTTATAGCATCAACACTGTCAACCAATCCTGTTTTCTAATTGCACTTTGTTTCCGCACCCAAGTCACATATCCTGTTTTCTTTCTTTTCCTTTGGAACACTTCTTTCCTTTTCTTTACACCCACGTATAGCATTTGTTATGTTTCCTGTGTGACTTCATTTAGTGAATCACTAGTATTACTTATAAGGTAGATGATTCTGGCTAAGTAAGGATGAGATGACATAGAGATTGGGATTGAGGAGTAAATATAAGGGGTTTGAAAATGAAAACAATGCTGAAGGACTGTACTTTTAAAAATTTTAAAGGAAGGTTTTTCTTTTTAGATTTAAAATTAAAAAAAATGTAGGGACTGAAAAGGCATAGGCCTAGAATATAAAGTGTATAAAATATTTTATATTTTCTGAATAAAGTAGTGGGAACATCTGCTTAAGGTGTCTGACTGTAGATGAGGCATGTCAGGAAAATAGGCCTCTATAAACTTCAAATCCTATGACATCCTAGTAAACTTACTGTTTGCATATATCACATTAGTATTCTCACACAAAGTAAACTTTTCTTACAAAATAATCTTGGAGAAGTATGCACAGATCAGCATATTAAATGAACTTAATATGCACTAGGGGATATATTTTATCAATATTAATAATTATTTCTGTTAGTGCAAGGTTTGGAAGGTCACTAATCAATAGATTTTTACTTGAAATAAAAGAATCCTAGCATTAATCCATCTTAAGGTGAATGTTGTTTTGTTATGTAAATAATTACAACCATATTTTGCTTTTTATGAGTGAATCAGATTTAGGTTCACAGGGTTTATTTTAAAATGAGCTACAACTATATCACTTAAAATTAATCATGGATTTTACCTATGCAGTAAACCTTAGAAAACAGGATATAATTACATCTGGTATTTCAGTGTCCTCCAAAGGAGGGATGCAATTTCTCTCCTTTGAATTTTCAGAGGTTGGATATTTTTATTCTTACTTGTTCCAAAACTTAGTACCATATCTTTTATTTTATTGTATTTTTAGAAAGACATAGTACACTGTTTTATAATGAGGTTTCCAGAACAGGAGAGTAACAGAAGCATCATATGGAAAATATTTCCCTTAGAATGGCATTGGCATTTGTGTAGACTGCCTCTTTTGCAAACAGAATTCTATTCAAAATTCAGACAACAATCCTACAAGGTACATAGAAGATATATAGAGAATATAATTTTATAATAAAAATTATTCTATTATAATTGTTGTAGTCACATACTAATAAGAACAATTTCTTTCTCAGTTTCTCAGTGGCATCTATGATAAAATGTGGCTTTCACTTTCCCCAAGAAAGCAGATTTAATGTGCTGAGACTAGCTTCTTACTAAAGGTGCCCTGGCCCATTCAGATCCTTGACTTTCACAGAGGAGTAAAAAGAATCAGTTTTAGAACCCAAATCATATAATTTGTTTTAAATGACCATTTTTCCCAAAACTTTATTTGGGCACAGTTTCATTTATAACACTAGAAGGATGAGAATATTTTTCTCTCTCTAATTTCCACATAATAGAATAAACCTATTATATCAAAATTTTCCATATGATATGTGATTATAAAGCAATAAGGATATTTTATCAAAGTTGGCCCAGATAACTTCCCTGTTTCTCTATAATTAGATCATAGGTTCACAATATGATTTTCTTTATTGTGTATCCAAATTTATGTATATCCAAAATAATTTCCTAGTGCAGTTGTTCAACAAATATTTTTGGAAAAGACTAGGAGTAAATAATTAGGATGTGAGGTCCAGATGGTCTCTATGCAGACACTCACTTGCCATTGTAGCATAAAAACCATCAACATTTGTAAAGATATGGACAAGGCTGTGAACAGTGAGATTTGAATTTTAATCAATTTTCACATCAAAATATATTATTCCTCCTTTAATTTTTCCCAACTACTTAAAAATGTAAAAAAGAGTTTTATCCTACTGGCCATGCAAAATTCAGATAGTGGGCCACAGTTTGTCCACCCCTGCCCTAAAAGACACAATCAGCGGACCTACTCTTGGGAGTCCAGTCAGTTTTAGAAGGATACCGACTTAGAACTACAGAAGAAAACAATTATGAAGTAGAAAAATATTGTGAACTTTGTCCATACAGCAACATCAGTCTAGAAAATAAAAGACTGTGATGTGTACATGGACTACAGTGGTAATGAGGACAGCTAGAAACTTGTTTTGAAGACACTTTTGCAAAGTAAGCATATCTTATTTACTTAAATGCTGTATTTGTTTAGGGTGTGTTTGGTGGAGGCCAACCCTTCTGCCCATTTTACCTGCCTCCCACCATTTCTCATCCCAGTACTTACTTATGTAGGAGTAACCTGCTGCAAGAGGACACAAGGAATGAAAATGAAGAGGAAATGCATGTTTCCCATCAAGTTCACTGTGTGTATTACTTGTGTTAAATTCCTCAGCTTTCAAGACTTACTGTGATGCTACTATGAATCATTTCTGTTTCTGTTTTATTTATTCTCTTACCCTAATCAATACATTATCTACCCTTTTCTTTAAATTATTTAAAAGGTTTTGGTCCTTATTAATAGAGGTTATTTAGCAGTCCGCCATTTCAAGAAATTTGAAAACTTCTTTTAAGAATTTTGATTTTAAATCTCTTTAAAGCTATGAACTTGAAAGAGGCAGGGCACACCTTAGTGTACTCACTAGTTTCTCCCAGGAGAGGACTTCATATTTTTTGTTGTTACTTAAGCATTTTATTTTTTTAATTGAATTAAACATGTAAAATGAAATGTGAATTTTTTCCCTGAGTCTTAGCTATTAGTATTGAAGATCAGTGCTTGTCTTTCTTTTCTCTATGCATAAAGAAATGCTTTATTAAAAATAACAGCAGTAACAGTATGAACCAAAAGTCAATTTTAAAAATTCCATTGAATGTTTTCATAAGAATATTTATTGAATATTTTCATATCCTCCTGCAATACCTTTTTTACCTACAGATATATTTATTATATAGAATAAAATGCTACTGATATCCCCATATAAAACCAACTCTATGTTTCTTCATTTGGTTTACAATAGGCTTGTAAACCAAATGAAAAAACAATTGGCTTATAATAAGGTTATTTTGACACCAAAGAACTAAGCCTTCTTTATTTCATGAAGTCACATACTTTTATAATGATATTTCAGTATAACCACTTACTCTAATTGTGGAAATAGGTACCATGTAGCAACTCACTCAGCCTACATCTGTGTGCATGCACACATACACTCAAGTAGATGATACATCATTAGAATATATGTTTATTTACACATAGGGATAGTTAATAAAATTATACTAATGGTAGTCATCATAATGATAGTAATGCACTTATTGAATTCTTACTCTGTGCCAGACATTATGTTAATAAGCACACTGGTGCTCACAACAATCTTGTTAATGAAATATAACTTCATAATTATTGTGCCATTGTTATTAAGAATGAGTCTACCTGAAGTATTTCCCTGGTTCTGTCCCATGATACATGTCCTAGCATAAGGTTGGCTGGTCATAAATATCTGTGTTTGGGAAATGTACCAAATGAAGAAATAATCGAACTCATTAGGGCTATTGTTGTAGCATAATTATCACTTTAGGAAGGATGTGTATGATCTTTGCACCAGCTAAATAGATACTTATGCTGGTATTTTGAGAAATGCCTTGAAACCCCAAATATTTGTGTATTTTGTTAGTATATGTAGTTTGCCTGTAGCAAAACTAGAGATATCAAAATGTAACTTCTCATATCATGCTAAAATGGCAGCAATTTAGAACACATTTAACTGGGAAATAGCTTATATAAAGGAACTTACTCTTTCAGTAGCTCCTGAAACTAAAAGTTAGAGTTGGGCTGAAAACTATTAATTTTAGAATAGTTTTCATTTTAGATGCTTATTTGTATCATCTATAGCCCTTCTTCTAGCTCCTCCTATTCTCTTCTTTCTCCTCCTACTCTTCTTCTTCTTCTTTTCTTTTCTCTTACTTCTGCTTTATTGTAAATAGCAATGACCAGTTGTGCTGCAAAATGCATTACCTGTCAGCGACATAAGTCTATATGCTCTCATTTTCTCACTTAGATGAAATCCAAGGGGCAGATCACAAAGTCTTAGCTATGTAGGCCTATGATGTAGTCATTTTTACATCTATGGTAAAATGTCAATTCTCTTTATTTTATATCAAATGATATATTTCTGAGTACTATTGTTTCTAAAACACAAATTCACTCTTGCTCAAAGACAAGTTCAATAAGTTAGGCGATTAAGAAATTGTTAAATATGTTATCTTGAGGATCTAAAATTTTATCCATGAGTTGCTCAGTGGCTACCATGCCACTATAAATAATTTTGGTAATATTCTTAGACCATTTGTAGCTTTTATCAAATCTTTATTTTTTAAAGTTGCAATTAAATTGTATGTGCAATAATAATGCATTGCTTATGAACTAGGTTTTCCTTTTTATTATGAATGTAAATAAACTGTATGTATAGAAAAATTTCAAAGAAATTATATACTTTCAAATTACTGATTTTGTTAGTAAAAATGGGCATCAAAGAAACATTAAAAATAAAACTGAAGCTTTGGCCAGTGTGGCTCAGTTGGTTGGCTCATCATCCTGTAGTCAAAGGGTCCACGAGTTTGATTCCCAGTCAGGGCAACATACCTAGGCTGCAGGTTTGATGCCCCATCTGGGTGCTTACGGAAGGCCACCAGTCAATGCTTGTCCCTCACATTGAAGTTTCTCTCTTAACCTTTCACTCTCCATTTATCTGTATCCAAAAACAATTAAAAAAAATGGCCTCAGGCAAGGATTAAAAATTATTTTTAATTATAAAATTGAAGATTGTAATGAGGTAAAATGTAGAATTTATGAACCTGAACAAACAAGATCACCCAGTTAAAACTTGTTGTAAATACAGATCCCTAGGGTCTCAGTTGCTGGAGGTTCCAGTAAGTCTACATGGGCCTCAGAATCTCTAACTAAACAAATATCCTTCATGGCTAGTCAGTGGATTAGTACTTGTGAAACTGTGAGTCCGGTGGTATAATTCTAAATATTTACTTTGTATTAAAATTAATTCAAGGTACTTATTAAAAAATCTAGCTTGCCATGCCCAGCCAAAAATATTCGATTCTGTAAATCTGGAGTGGTGTCTGGGAATATGCATTCTGCGAAATCCAGCAGGAGATTCAGCGCTGGGGATTCACAGACATGCTCTGAAAAATAGGCTTATCCATCAAGACAGACTTGGATAGACTTCATCCAAATGACCCCAAACAGATTGAAATTTAAGGCCTCACCAAGAAAGAGTTTCTATAATTTTATCCATTTGAAAGTTTCTCATCTATCTGGGAATACTTTTGTTGTTACTGACCCAATTTTGCATAGAAAATTTAAGATTTGCTCAGGTCTCTTTCCCATTCTTTCAAACTTCCTGTAGTTTGCACAGAGCTCTTCTTCATACTTTTCTTTTGCATTGCAGTTTCTTTAACTCAGGATCAAATACTGCAGGCCTGAAAGATGATTCTACCCATTGACATAGTTTTGGGATTTTCATTTTTTCTTTATTTTTGCCTACTCAGTTTTTGTGTTTCAATTGAACTAACCATTAAGCCTTTGAACAAACAAAAAAAATTCTAGATGTATTTCCACTTTTAAAAAATTTGAGGTATTTTGGATATGATGAACCTATAGTTGTCTATGGCAATAATTTCTGAGTAGAAGCCATCTGCTTTAAACAGAGGTCAATATAACCGTTACCTCATCTCCATCACTCCTTGTAACTTCTCTGACAGTGATGCCATATATTCATGGCCAATTTTCATTTGGTATATGTTTTAATATTGAGAAACTGATGTTATACTCATGTTTCCATTTTAAAAAATCATAGACCATGAAATTGTATTCAGAAAGTCTCCATAATTCAAGATAAATGAGGGAAATGATTTTTTATGAAAGTATTACTATTTTATATATTCATTCTATCAACCTGAAATGTTTTCCACATTTTGTCATTTGTATACATTGGAAATTTAATTCCTCTTTTACATGTTTTCTCTCTCACTAGAATGAAGTCTCTGATGTTTTTATGAAGATTCAAATTACATTTTATTTATCTCTGTGACTCAAGCACCAAGCTAGTTGTGATGCGCCAGGATTAGAATAGATGGACATACATGTGTTTCATGAATTAATATCATTTTTATTTTAATTTATTTTATGTTTTAAATATTTTATTTATTTATATTTAGAGAAGGGAAGTGGGGAAAAAAAGGAGAGAAACATCAGTGTGTGGTTGCCTCTTGTGTGCCTCCTACTGGGAACCTGGCCTGCAACCCAGACATGTGCCCTGACTGGGAATTGAACCAGCAACTCTTTGGTTTGCAGGCCAGCACTCAGTCCACTGAGCTACACCAGCCAAGGCTAATGTCATATTTTTTAAAAATTTTATCAGCATTACAGATTGTGTAAGTCAAAGTATTTTATTATTTTCATGGCCATATTTTCCAATCTATTGCATACCTGTTAGATTGATTATCTTTTGAATGATCTACTTCTTTTATTTCTTGCCCTAATCAATGATTTTCACATATTTCTCTTTAGTTAATGGAGCACAAATAAAAAATATCTTTTGAGCATACCTCTACAAGGAACACTAGTATATCAAGTTACATAATAGTTCCCATGTCCCACATACTCTAGCCTTATAACTTCCATTAGAAATCATCTACCTCCCATTTTCTACTTTGTTTTATTCTACCACTTACCTAGTGCGCTTCATAATAAACACTTAAGTGTTTGTTCTCTTTTAACTCATATTAATCATTCACCTAATGTGTGCTTATTCTTTAAATTTTGTTTAAAAGATTTTATTTACTTATTTATAGAGAACCTCCAACTGGAGACCTGGCCCACAACCCAGACATGTACCCCAACTGGGAATAGAACCAATGACCCTTTGGTTCTCAGACCTGTGCTCAATCCACTGAGCTATACCATCCAGGGCATAATGTGTGCTTATTCTTTAAAGTAATAGTCACCTTTCAGTATGCTTTTATCCATACATTTAGCAGGAATGATGAACAGTTAGAATATGTTGTGGATAAATACATGCCCAGCACCCAGTAAAAAAATAAACAAATTCAAATCCAAACCCACATGATCAATGGTGAAAACTATTACTATTTGCTGAATACTTATTATCAGTTAGGCATTAGACTAAGAACTCCCTGCACAATATCCAATTTGGTCCAATTACAAGTGTTCAACATGAACATTTTTCCTTCATCAGGAGGAAATGCAGGTTGAGGATAAGGTAACAGTAATTGTCAGAGTACAGGACAGGAGAGCAGACTTTAGATCCCAAACCTTGTTCTGCTCGCAGTGTGCTGTAGTGGCATTTGGCCTCCTGGTGGCAGTATCCATGGAAAAGCCCTGAGGAAATCAGGAAAACCCAAGGAGGAGATCAAGGAATGTAAAGATCAATCTAACAAGATATTCATTTCCAGTGAAAGAGCACTTTATCAGTGCTTATTCTGTTTAAATCTTTAATATTTAGGCTAGATAGTGTAAGTAAAATTATAATGTAAAACCACATAGCTTTGTGGTTATTTTGATTATGAAAATTATTCAAGTTTCATTTGCTTAAAACTTCCAAAAGGATAGTTCTGACTTTCAAAAAGTCTTAAAATTTAAGCCACTCAAATTTCTTTAAAGAGCAATATTATCTTAATAAAACCCCCTTAGAGATGGATTAAACTTCCAACATTTCCAGCAGCTTCCCCATCTATTTTTTAAATTCTTGGAAGAAGCACAATAGCATAGATTTGCTACTGGCAGGAAGTTGTGAAATGCTTGAATGATTGAACAGATGGTAAAACTCAAAATCTCTTCTGACCTCACAGGGCCTCTGGGGCTGCAATGGCTCAGTATTTCTATTGTTACATTTTGATATATTTCAAGAATTGTTTCCTGCTTTGCTATATGTAGTTATAATAATATACATATCATTGTAACATGTATGTATATATGAAATAAATGCATATATGTGTGTATGTATTTATATATGTATGTATGTGTAGCTATATATTGCCTACTCATTCTTTTGATAATGATTTTTATTCACTTTGCCTATATGAAGTAGTTAACATCATAAATAGTCATCTTTTTAAAAATAATAAGCTGATAACTCTTTGGTAAAAACTTATAGAACCTCAAATTTGGACATGGTCTTGGATTCCTTATCTTCCTCCATTGTAGAACTACTCTGAGCAATACTCAGAGGAAGTCACCCAAGGTGGAAGAACTCACAAACTCACTTATATCTTTGAATCATTGGCTTTTTCTGCACACAGTCCTTGATAATTAATCACACCAATTTCTTCTTCTGTTTTGGGGAGTACATAAATCTCCTGCTTATCTTCTTTCCTTTTAATCTTATTAAATTCTCTCAATCTGCTAAAATATTTAATGATCATATATTTGCATAACAGTTTTCTCAGATTATTCCAGAAAGCATCACACACACAGAGCTTCTCAACTGTAATACTCCAGGTTTCTCTCAGTCTCATTTCAACTATCTTGTCTGGGGGCAGAGGTGGTGACAGAGAGAGAGAGTCAGGAGCTTTGTGCTCTATGTTGAAATTGTGATGGCACATGCTTCCCTGTTATTTTTGCCACAAAGGGAATCACATTTACTATAAAATAATTATTACTCCACAAAAGTAGATTCCCCAGGATGATAGTCTTTCTCTTTCCTTGTTCACAATGTTCATATATTTTAAATCTTGCCTTTAGAAGAAGGTAAAATTTATTCTCATGTTTTTACTGAATGTACTTTACTAATATTGCAATGCCTTCTCTACCTAAAACAAGCGATACTATATACACACACACACATTTATATATAATATTACTATACTATAGCAATACTACATTATATATATATAAATATATATATATTATTTATATATATATAATAATGAGGGGTCCCCCCAAAACCTGGAATTATCTTCTGGTAAGCACACCCCTTGTAGTTAGGCTTCCCCCACTAGGTGAGTGTTCTAGGAACCCATCTGTATCGTTGTACTAGTTGGTGTTGTTGTGAGAGGCTGCATTTGACTTCAGTGAATTTTTTAAATACTCTTTCAATGTGTTTGTCCATTTCATGATGGGTGATTTACAAGTGCACCTTGCCCACATGGCACTGATTGTTCACCAGTTTTTTACCCAAAATGGCATGACCCCTGTGCCCCACTCTCCCTGTTTGCCTGATCTCATCCCCAGAAACTTTTTTTATTCATTTATTTGGTTCTCTGGATGAAAAAGTCCACAAAGGAAAATGTTTTCCCAATGTGGAAGAGTTGAAACAAAAAAATGGCAGAAGAACTAAAAAGCACAAAAATTGACGAGTTAAAAATTGTTTTAAGTAGTGGGAAGAATATCCCAGTAGGCATTATGTCAAATGGAGAGTATGTTGAAGGTGACTGAAGTTTAATCATACAAGAATAAATACAGAACTTTTTATAACAAAATTTGGGTCCCCCTTTGCATATTGTTTCTAGCCCTAAATCCATATTTTGTATAATCATCTGCATTTCCTTAGCTTTTTTTTAAATAGTGTCACTGTTACACATTGAAATATAAAAGCATACTGTAGCTCCTATATGTTTAAAGTTTAATAAAGTAAAACATGCATTCTTGTCTAACACTGGTACTTTTTATGTAACTGAGAAATAAAAAACTAAAACAAATATTTACATAGATTCATTTCATTTTTAATTATCTGCTGCCATTTAAAAAAAAAACAACTAGTAGTAAGTAAATAAATATTGTCTCCAGGAAGCTTTGTTAATAGCTAAGTTCAGCTAAATTCTTAATGTGAAAATTTGATCATTTTGCATAAAACAAATATTCTAGTTTAAGAATAAATATATTTTCTTCATTGACTTATTTACTTCATTTGTATGGCCAGCATTATTCTAGGTAACAGAACAATGAATCAAATACAATCTCCTGCCCTTTTTTGACTTACAAGAACTGGAGTTTCCTTCACTATTGTACAATTTATTTCTACATTCATAGTACTGTTTTCAAGAGCCAGCAAACAATATTAATACAAATATTAAAACTATAAATATTAGAATGTACTTTGCCGAGTAAATCTAATTAATAGCAGTAAGGAATTTGGTTGAAACTTAAAATGTATTTAAATAGGTTTTTATGCTGATTCTATCTCAGTACAACTTTTGCCTAACTGTTAGGTCATACAAAATACAATGTTATCATAACCAGTACCATAAGTCTAAGGCAAAATTTTTATCTCATAGTTCATAATATAAAAAGAACCACACACTATGTAGTTTACTCTTTGTTTCCTAAATTGTTAAATTAGAATTTTCTCTAAAGATTGCTATCTTTACTTTGAGAGGTGTATCTATAAGGAAGTATCATTTATCCTCTCAACCCAACTTAATTTGAAATAATTCTAGGTAAATCAAAACTACTCATTTTTAAAAAGAAAGAATAAGTAGTATAAATTTAATAATGCAAACAGTTTTCTTTTGATAATACAATTTTGTGTTAGTGAATAGCTGAGTTTAAGTACCTCATTTTTGCATATCACTCTCTATAATACCAATTTATTTTAATAAATATACATTTTATAGAGCTTCAGACCTATTCCTTATTTTATTATGCAAAGGCCCTCACAAGATAGGCTTGTGTTTTGTTTTATTTATTTATTTATTTTTTTTATGAACCGAAGATTTATGATTTTATTTTGTGTGTTCATTTTATTTTTGGCCTCTTCACATTTTGGGACTATGTAAGTTTTTGCCTGTATTTAAAAAGTGACTTTTTTGTGTCCCCACTCTTCCAAATCACTAAACATTAGAAACAGCCAAAGGATTCTTTTTTTTAATATTGATGTTAGGGAGAGAAAGAGAGAGAACCATTGCTTCATTATTCTACTTATTTATGCATTCATTGATGGATTCTTACATGTCCCCTGACCCGGTATTCCACCCACAACCTTGGTGAATCTGGACAAAGTTTTAACAACAGAGCTAGCCAGCCAGGGTGTAACAGCCAAAGGGTTTTAGGACAAGTATACCTTAAGAAAACAATTTAATGAAGAAATATGGAATTCATTTTTATTGATTTTATTTTTTGTGTTTGTTTTTATGTTTTTTCATATCTTTAGAAGAGCAGAATATTACAGAAGAGGGACCATTGAAGAAGAAGTACAGATCATTTTTTTCAATCGTTTTTCTTCTTATTCTCCTCTCCCTAGTTAGACAAAGATTTAAGTACAAAAGGAGTACTCATACTAGAGAGACTGATAACTAATAGAGGAAACCAAGAAGCTGATACTAGGTTATTCTCAAATCTGCTTTGGGTATTAATGTCTGGGCTGCCCCTAAAGTGTTTGAATTAAATGCAGAGGAATTAAAGCCTGATTTGTTTTCTCCTACTTTTATGTCATTGTTTCTTCAGATATTCAGCACCACATGTGTTCTATCATTGTGCAAATGGACAGACCCTTTAGATTCTGTTCTTATCACATATTCGTACCTTATTGGCTAGTGTGCCATTATATCAGCTAACAGAGTCAGTTATTGATACAATTATTTGGGCAAAATTATTCTCCTGAGGTATGAATAAGCTTAATGTCTAATGAGAATTTTAATTTTAAATTGGGTTTTCTAAGTACACACTGAGAGAATTCTGAAGGATTTCTTACCTTTTGAAAATAAGTGCCTTTATATCCTTTCTTCTTACTTCAGTCATTCTAATTCCTTTCATGCATGGACAAAACCAAAGGTGGGTAGGTGGCATCAAGGGTGGGAAGTGGGGATGGCTTAGGGTGTGGGGGAATGATGGGTGAAAATGGAGACAACTGTACTTGAACAAAAATAAAAACAAAAATTATCTGGAAGTTTAAAAAACAAACAAAAAAATCAATATTTCTACATACCATCACTTTCTTGTTAGTGTTTGCAAAGGGACACCATAGTATCTAAAGACACAGGCCTTAGGGAGGAGATGGGAGTTGTCACAGAGATTTACAGGCATTGAAAGTGGAAATAACAAACATTCAAAATCCCATTTTTACTTCTGAAATTATAAGAGAAAATGCTACATTTTTTTTTACTTTTGTGCACTTTCTATGGCCACCTGTATCTTACATCTCAGATTATTTAACCCATTTAGATATTTTAGTAAAATGATGTTTACAAAGATCTACAAAGTCATGCACCCATCGTTTTATCCTGGAACAATGTTGCTATTTTTAAAAAGCAAACAGCCAGTAAAAAAAACAAAATGAAACAAAATAATATCACATGTATTACATGTATTTTTCATTTGCTACCAGCAGGATGCAAGTTGTCCTAGAATGTACATGTTTCATTTCTTTGCCATTCCCTGGCTGCTTCCTTAACCCATTCTCTTCAATGAAAATCATCTGCTAAAAGTCTTCTCGCAGCCCTCAAGCCTGTCTTCCTCTCATTTTTCTTGCATTTTATTATTTTTTACTATATTTATTTTTTCAAAGCCCGAAAGAAGCCATATAACAAAACACATCTCTACTCAGGACAAAAAAGGACAAAATAGAAGGCAAAATAATGGAAAGATCAAGCAGGCTAAGCCAGAACATTTACAGAGAGAGGTGGATGATAATTAGGGAGTGCTCTTGTCCAAAAAGACTGAAAACTGAGGGTAGGAGACGTACGTGTACAGTTTGCAGTATAAATTTTGGAATCATAAATCTGGGTTTGAATCCCGCTCTGCAACATACTAGCTATGTGACCTTGGAAAAGTATGTTAAGTTCTCGAATCCTTTTTTTTTTTTTTTAATTATAAAATGTTTAAAATGTACCATCTCATGTGATTGGTGTACAGATGGAAAGACATGATATGAGTGAAATGTTTAGACAGTGCTCTCTTGTGCTAAATAGTCAGTATAAGAAAAGATTTTTGAGAGGCCCTGTTTTTTTATAAGTAAGTTCAAGAGTTAAACCAATACAATGAATCTAAACAGTAGTTTTTAAGGCATCAGGGCTAATCCATAGCATTTGTGAAAGATCCTTTGAAAGATTTAGGATTGGTCTTAGGGGACAGAGCCCCTTTAGCTCCAGGGCCACGATCTGACCAGGCTGTATTTACATGCCCTAAAAGGAGGAGGAGTCACAGTAATGTTTATGGTGATAACGAAACTAGTAGAATAATATACATATAAGAGTTTAAAGTTATTAACCTTTAAGCAATAAATGCAAATAAAGATAAAATAATTTCCTGTGGTGATTTTATCCATGACACACCCTCATATCAATGATAGAGCTATCAATAAATATAACTGGAAATAAAGCTTTTTAAAACAACATTTAAAGAAATCATCTTAATGACAAATATAATAAAATTGAATTATGTAAGAAATGTTAAACAAATATTTAGCTTACTAATATAGGATCAGGCAAAGGTAGGTTTACAGTTGTTCATATGAAAAATAATATAATAATAAATAATAATACAGTAATAAACTCTCTGAGTTTTGTGTTCTCACAATTGTAAATCTACTGTTGTCCAACCCTATATATTATATTATAAATAGCTCTGCCTTTATGTACATTTTCTTTAGAGGGAAAATAGACTTACTTACTACAGATATTCAGTGTTCTTCCAAATGTCTTTCTATGAAAATGTTAAATTAATTGTGGGGGTGGTTAAGAAAACACACTACTTATACCAGCACATATAAGTATGTGATTTATATAATAAATGCAGCCACAGCAGCACTATATTTTCTGGATGTTAATAGCCTGAAGTTCCTTTTAGTGGAAGCATTAATCAGTCAAGGATGGGTTATTTTATTGCCTTTAATGGCCTTTCTTGATAGATGGAGATTTTGTTTACAGATTATTCTTCATTGAACTGCCATACATTGCAAGCTATGATTCTTAAGAGATGTTCTCAAAATACAAATTGTGCTGCTGAGAAATCTGTTCATAGCAAATTAAATTAGATAGCTGCGTTCTTTATGAAGCATAGGTAATGGAGCAGTATGCTAAAATGCCTTTTCTGAGACATTAGTGAGGAATGTCGTAAATATACAGTTTTTCCCTAAGAAATGTTTCTTTGCTTCTCTGCAAGTTTATGAGCCTACTTGTTGTTGCACCAGAATAATTTATGTAGAATACATAATACTTGAAATTTACTTTATGATGTTTGACTATTATAATGAATATCTGCCTTTAGGTCAGACATTACCAACAATTTTCATATTTTAAAAATGAACAAAAAAGGGAAGTACTCATTTATATTTTCCAAATCCTTTAATAATGTTGAATATACTGAGAGTGCGATGGCAAGTATTTTAAAATTGTTGCAGTTAATGTTTTTTTTTCACCTAAAATAAGTGTTTACTCTGCCTCTGAGGGCACCATTACTCACATGCGTGCAATACATGATTATCATTTATCTTGTTTCTAATATTTTGCTCACATAAGGGTTACAAATTGAGTGCAGAGTCTAAAAGTTTGAGTATCATTATATTACTTCAGAATATATTTTTATTTCTCAAACATTATTGACTTTTAAAATCTTTACCTAGGGATTTAATGTGTTATGTGTGTGTGTGTGTTTTAATTGAAAGCAATAGTTCTAAAACAAATGGTTGTGTTTGACCAAACTACACTAAATAAGTCATCCCTTAATTTAATTCAATGTGAAATTGATTTTTTAACAGAATTTAAGTACTGGCTTCCTAAAGTATATTGTCTAACTAGACATTATTTTAGTCGATGACTTTCTTTTATTTCAAGTGAAGTGTTACATAGAGACACCCTATACTGATATTAATACATCTTTCTTTTTAACTGACATTGATATATCTCTTTTGTTGTGGTTGTTGTTTGAACCATGGTGTTGCTATAGGTATTTGCAACTACCCACCATTTGGTCTTAAAGCGATGACATCCTCAGAACTGTGACTTGAAAGATTTAGACTAGTAATACTCTGTAACAGAAGACAGAGCAAGGGTTTTCTGACACATCTCTCTCTGTCCCCTCTCTCACCCTTCCACTAGGAATTCTGCCAGACTCTTGGTTTCTAATGGGCTTTGCTGTGCCTTTGCCTTGAGTTTTGAGTGTCCTTTCAACAATCCATCTGTATTCCCTGCTACATACTTTCTGAACAGGAAAAAAGTCTAACCTGACGTCTTTGCTTGCCTGGTTTCTGATCTCTTCATTATAATTACACTCTTGATTGCTGATTTTACTTGAGGACATTTTGCCTTTTCCTCTCTCAGGTCTAAAGTCTGGCCTTTCCCCATAATCTTGATCCTGATTGCTTCCACGTCTAAGGCAGCATGGAGGTACAAAAACCTTCCTTCACTGTCTTTGTTTTTCTGATGGCAAGAGAGATAACCATGGGAGAAGCATGCTCAGCCAGTATACGAGTACTGTGCAAAGGAGATGAAACTGTTCTCATGAGTCTCAAAATTAAGATGACTCTTATCCTCTCAAGAGGTTTCTGGTAGTTGTGTAGTGTTCTTAGTTTGTCTTCCTCTGTCTTCTCACCTAAGGCAGGCATTCTCTGGCAGCTGTCTCCACCTGCCAGGCGTTAGTCGTCACACCTGTGGCCTGCTCTTGCAGACAAGTTAGAGTACATCAAGAATGAACCCCCAAAGAAACATGAATTGTTATATAAAACAAATAAATTTTTCTATGTTTTTGTGTATTTAATTTTGAAACAATCTTTCTAAGACATAGTTTCTACACTTGCAACGTGGACAATTTTGGTCTATATTATAAAATTGTTTAAAAGATTAAGTAAAATGATGGATGTAGAATAAGAACTTGATAGGAACAAGGTAAATACATAATATATGATAATTATTTGGATTATTTTGTCCACTTCATCAGACTGTAAACCCAGAAAATAATGTATCCTCATTACCTGGCACAAGATAGAACGTAGTTGGCATTCAAACTATTCTAAATGAATGAAGGTTAACTTCTCTACTCTTAGAACAATGTCATAAATAAATAAAACTGTGTGACACATTTTTTTTCACTCTATCAAAATTTATTTTCAGGAAAACTTCAAGATTGATTCTATACCGCTCCCCCCCACAACACACACACACACCAATTAAGTAAAGGAACATCAATTACTATTCTTTTTTAAATACAAATTATATGATATCTATGAGCATAATAAATACTACAATACTGGGTTTAATTTTCTGAAAAATTACTCTTAAAGGGCAAACTGGGAATAATTTTGTTTCTGACTTGATTTAGCAATCATCTTGTTCTTCCTTCTTGGGATAGGATGGACTCTGTACAAACATTTTCTAGATTGGGCTTTTCCAGATACCATCAGATTAAGTTACTTGTCACTTTGAGGCAGAGATAAAGTGGCTCTTTTTCAAAGTTCAAGTGCTTTACCCATAGGAAAACAATATTTTTTTTTATTTAATGAGCTTCAACACATAAACAATTAAGAACACATAATTGAATGGCCCTAATCTTCAACAGCAAGAGCTTGCCTCTGGGAACCTGCTGCCCTTGATTGCAGTTCTTATCTCTGGTGTTATCTGTTAAGCTGACGATACTAAAGGGTGGAAAGTAATTGTACATTTTGGTACAGCTATGTTTTAAAATTACTTTTAAAAATACATATTACTAGGAAGAGTACCTGTGAGTTTGCTATTAAAGGGGGGAAATAAAAAGAAATAAACTTTTCTTCTTTATTAGTTATTAACTGCTTTGAGGGTTAGGTTTAATTACTGTAAGAAAATTTTTCATGTTCTAAGGTAGAAGATAAGCCCTTTAATAAAGTATAGATTAATTACAATTTATTTTTTCAATCCTTTAATAAAGACTGAGTTTTAAAATATTCAGCTCCCTTAAGATCCTGGGAGTTTCTGCCTTTCTTAGTTGGGAAATGGTAATTTATAGGAAATTGCTATAATGGGAGTACCAAAATCAAGCACTGGAAAACCTCACAGGATTGATGTTCCAATTAAAGCAGTGGAGCTCGCAGTTGGGGTGTGTAGTGGGCGGCTTACTTAAACTAAGCCTTCAGTGCAGCCATCTCATTGAGTTGTTTACAGCTTTTAAATGGCTTAGTGAACTTACATATCTAGGGTTTTTGAAAAGTAGAGTTCTTGAAACAGGCCTTACATCAAAGCATATTTACATATTGTTCTTGGGATAATTTTATGTGTACAAGTTGGTGTATTTTTTATTTTGGAACTACACAAAATACATATGCCAATTAACTTTCATGGAATGGAAGGAAACCTTCCAATCGGTCAGTACATTTTTACATTTGTAACAGCTCCTGACATTTCCTTATTTCAATCTTTGAATAATCAAATAAATGTTTACCATGCTTGTTTATCTCCTTATATAAAATGAAGATTTTATATTTTAAAATAATATAGAAATAAAATTTTAAATGACATAATGTTTTCATCATCCCACCTAAGGCCCATCCACTTAACGCCACCTATCCCAAAATACACTAGATTTCACGATACTGTCCTGAAGCACAGTTTTTATAAGGGAGATTTTTTTCTTTCTTCTTCTTTTTTTTTTATCACAAAAACCCCTTGAGAAATTTTTGGATGTACATAGCCTTCCTATGTCTTTTGGAGAGATTTCTACTGCAGTTTCAGTTGTAGTTGTTTTAATCAGACAACACTAGACAGAAAGTTCTTTAGTGGGTCATGAAAACACCTTTCAGATGCATTAATTCCTTTTAAGATGTGCTCAATTTAGGCAGTAAGGTGTTTTAGAGTTTATTTTACTTACTGTATTTTGTTAACCCTCATTTTTGAAACAGCAGAGGGAATAAGAAAAACATATAAAAACCAAATTATGGCAGTGGAGGTAACTCCCAAACTATTTAAGTCTCAAGATAAAGAAAAAATACATACTATATGAAGGCAGAGATATTTTCTACTCACAACTTAATCCATAAAGGGTAGAAGAGTAGGCACTCAGTAAATGTATATTGAATGAATGTCTAAACTAGATTAAATTAATCCTGAAAATGCATTTAGCTCTAAATTCTTAAGAATCCATGAAGCTTTATCAAAATGACTTTTTTTTAACCAATCATTCCCCAGGTGATATTTTGTATTCATTCTCCTGACTCATACAGCAAACAGTAAATTAAAGTTTTTCAGAGAAATGAGGCCAGTTGAGTACAAGAACTTGGTATTTGAAATATACCAGGGCACTTCTCACATTTTACAATGCATCTTCAACTAATAGAAATATCATTGTCTTCTGAGGTCCAAACCAAAATTAGGGCCATCTAATCAGTTCCCTTTAAATAAATAGTTCAAAAATTACACTTCTAACAAGTTTCTGAGAAGAGGTGATAGCTAAACTTAAATAAAATGAAAAAAAAAACACATCCTTTTCTCATAAATTACTTTATTGTTATTCAATTCTAGTTGTCTGCGTTTTCTCCCCACCACTCTCCCAACCCCAGCCAAACCCACCTCTCTCCCTTGCTTCCACCCTCCCCCCTGGTTTTGCCCATGTGTCCTTTATAGTAGTTTTGAAAACCTTTCTCCCCACAGTCCTCTCCCCCACCCCCTCTAGCTATTGTTAGATTGTTCTTAATTTCAATGTCTCTGGTTATATTTTGTTTGCTTTTATCTTTTGTTGATTATGTTCCAGTTAAAGGTGAGATCATGTGGTATTTGTCCCTTACTGCCTGGCTTATTTTACTTAGCATAATGCCCATCTGTTTTTTAATATGTTGTTCTCTATATCACAATCAATGTGATATAGAAAATGTCATTTTCCCTCATTCTTTTCTATTTTACTCATGCATGAGTCACTATAAGAAAAATAATAAAATATATCTGTATATCATTCATGAGAAAGATCTTATGTGATTACACTTTGGTATTATTTTTAAAAAGTATACAGCAGCTAATAAAACTTTAAATGCCTTGCACTCCATAAATACTTGTTAGCATTTTTATACTACCAAAACAAGTTTGTGTGAAAGCATGACTATGCTGAAATGGGTTAGAGTAGGCACTTAGGTACCTTTTTGTTTCTTGCTGTTTTTCAAGAAAGTCAACAAACTTATAATGATTGTTATCGTGATTATACTATAAGAGCAGTCAACATTTCTTAAAACTGCAAAGTAGCAGTCAGTCTCTGTTGTAAAATGCAATGTATCGGCAGCATGTCTCCCTTCAGGAGCAAATAGAGGAAACATTATGAGATGTGGGAGCATGTTCACAGCCTCCCAGCTTCTGATATTTCTCCCTATGGCATGCTGTTTATTGCTCAACATTAACATTTTATTTTTAATGTCTCATTGTTTCCTTAGGTTTTCCTGCAAATGCAAATTATACAAAATCTTGTAACTGATTTTTTTTTCAATTGAGAGTATACTTTGTCATTTATCCAGGCCTTCCTTCATTTATCCATCCACCTATATTTGAAAGATGCTGGATGGAACTGAAGAGCATTATGTTAAGTGAAATAAGCCAGGAGGTGAAAGACAAATACCATGTGATCTCACCTATAAGTGGAATCTAATCAACAAAACAAACAAGCAAGCAAAATATAACCAGAGACATGGAAATGAAGAACAAACCAAAAGTAACCAGAGAGGTGAGGAGGGAGGAAGATAATGGGAAAAGAAGGGGAAGGGCTACCCAGGAGCATGTATAAAGGACCCATGGACAAAGCCAAACAGGGGTAGGGTTGAGGGTGGGAGGTGAGGGGGGCAGGGGAAAGTGGTAGCAGGAAAATGGAAACCACTGTATTCAAACAACAAGATAAAAAAGAAAAAAATAAAGAGCAATGAAGTAGGAGTCAGAAAAAAAAGATGCTGGGCTGCTGGTGAGTGGTGCATTTGACTCACATATCAAGTCTCAGTCAAGTCACCTCTGTTATAAAACCTTCCACAGGCAACACTTTCCAATCTTGATCCCCTTTTATTAAATCAATTTCCTCATATTATTCATTATTAGTTGAGTTTGTATTTATGTTTTTCTACTATCCACACTGTATTTAACTATAAGGTTAACTTATTACTTGTCTTCATCCATAAGTAGAACCCAAGCTCTTCAAGGACTTGTGCCACTTTCCACCTAGGTCCATTTATTATCCAACTCTATAGTGCCTAATACCTAGGGTTAGTTGTTAAGCCTTTGTGAACCAACTAAATAAATGTTCAGATAATTAATAATGGATGGGTAATAGGATATCTGCTTTCAAAGCACTGCTTTTAAAGACAGGTATGTAGCATAAATATATATAGCTATAATATATAAAGACATTTATGCCACAAGAAAGAGCTCAGAGGAAGACGTTCTTTATTACTTCCAATCCAAGAACTAATTCAGAGTCAGGTCTTCTCCATTCAAATAATTATGATGTGCAGAACATTTATTAGTACTATAGCAAATGTAAAATGTAGCTCTTTAAGAGAAAAAATAGAATTTGATTTTATATAGATTTATTTATTTATTTGGATTTAGTTTGTCAGCTAATTTAGAAAGCTTGTACTTACACAGTTCCGAAGCAGAATTTAAAATAGTTAAAGTTTTAAATCATTATAAAGACTTATTTTATCTTTGGTTGGGATCTTCAGTCAACAGGAAGTGAATATATATATATTTCAGCTGAGGATATGCTTATTGATTTTAGAAAGAGGGGAAGGGAGGGAGAGAGAAGAAAAGAAACATGGATTCAAGAGAGAAACATCTATGGTTGCCTTTCATATGAGCCTCAACCAGGGACAAAACCAGCAACCTAGGAATGTTTCCTGACCAGGAATCAAACCTGACACCTATCAGCTTATAAGACAATGCTCCAACCAGCTGACCCACACTGGCCAAGGCTCATTTTTCAATGGTATTTTCCAAAATAAGAATGGAATTTACTTTGTGGCATAAATGGATTTATTATGATTGCTCAGCTTTTGACATCAACTGAAGTTTTCATTTAATATTTTTCAAATCATTCATGTCATTCTAATTTTGTAGGGAAGGGGGAGGATATATGTGATTTTAACAGTGGTTTAGATTAAGTTTTTACAGAAGAGTTTAACCACTTCCTAAAGGAACTAAATAATCCTATTTACCACTTTCATCTTTTTAACCAGGAAACTGATACCAACTAATGATTTGGAAGAACAAAAGAAAGTAATTCCTGGTTTGAACACATTAAGTTCACCATTATTATTTTTAATTCTACTGGTTATTTCTTAAACCTCAGGAGACTGATAATTCAATAAAAAGTTCTGCTAAAATAATTTACTTTAGTATATATCCCATAGTTTAATAGTTCTGGAAATGTTCTTTTAAATTAAAATACAAAATATTAAATCCAATTTTCCAAATATCAGAATGGTATAAAGATAAATTTCTTTACCAATCAAGGATTTGATACATTTATAGAAAAGATTCATCATCATTAATCAGAATAAAAGCTGATTTGTATGTCCAAGACCCTTGACTCTCAAATTTTCTGGGAGCATAACATTGCCTGTTCAGATTTTTCAAGGAACACATGTCCAAGCTTATTTTAGGGATTCAGAAAGTATTTAGATTAGAAAGTACAAGGAGTATGTGAGTAAATATTTTTTAAAGCCTCAAAAGATAATTCTAATATGTACTATGTTAAAAATCATTATGATCAAGTATAAATCTTTTCAAAGTGTCTATAAATCAGGAAAGTTAATGCACGAATCCCTGTTATATATTTTAGTTTATATTAATTCAAGTTAGATCAATTTAATTATGACATCCCTTCAGACTCATCAGAGCTGTGGGTAAACTGCCAGAAGACTCGTGGGAAGAGACTTCAGGCCAGAAGCCAAAGAATTCCTTTACCCAGTGGAGCTCTCCTGAGTAAGGACCAGTACCTGGAGGAGAGGGACTTATGCAAATACATTATAAGCATGCATATGGGCTGAGTAACCTAATCTGTCATTGGTTTCTGTAAGTGCTATAAACAGCAATTTGATTATGAGGGGAAATCATGGCCTTGAACTTCAACTCTACAATTTGAGAGCTCTCGGTTTTCATGGAGAAATGATATGTGATAGATTAATCTTGACATTATTTTCTTTTTTTGCATTCTCTCCAACATAACACTGTATGATTAGAGAGTTTCCCAAGGCGCTTTTTGATTCCTGAATTTCTAACAAGAGAACTGTTGATACTGCAAAATAACTTGCCTCCACATCAATCTTGGAAGTATTGAAATGCTTAAAGCAGGGCGAACCAAAGAAAAAGAGTCAAAAATTAATTTTTTTCTTCAGATCTTTGAAGTCTCCTTTATTTGCTTCCTTCTGTCTTGGCTGTATCTCAGTTTTTTGGGTTTCGAGGAATTAGACCAGACATTTCTCTTCATCTTTGTATCAAAATTTCCAGGAGAAAAATAATTAATTCCACCAGATTGAAAACTCCCTGCAAGGGCAGGATTACTAATATAATTTTTGTCAAGTGCCTTACATAAAGTAAATATTAAATAATATCACTTCAAAGAATTTATTAACTCTTTATGCTAAACTACATTCTGTGATTGTGCTAAATTTTTTATATGTTTACCTTAATTCAAAAGGACATAATTTAAGATTTTGATTTAAGTGGATCAAGTTCATAAGGAAAAGTGTTTAAGACATGATAATCACATTGGTTGTTAAAGAACTGAAAGTTTTATAAAAACATCCTAATATAATACCACGCCAATATTTGTGAGAGTGCTATGTACCATAATGTGCTGGTCAGTTTCTAAAGATTTATTCAATTCTGATGGTGACCTTTCAAGACTTGACATATTGTAAGACTGAGTATGATTGAATTCCCTATATTTTAAAAAAATCATAGGAAACATGCATATAACCTACAGATCACTTACAGTTCCCCTCTTTGATGCTCTCATGACAGTACCAAAGAGAACTTTTCACCCAAAAATGCAAGACAGAGTATAGTCCAGGTAGGCTTTGCTCTGAAGCATGGCAATGGATGGCTTTCTTTAACTTTTTAAAAAATTTCCAACAAGTTCTTTTTAAAAGATCAATTATCATTCTGTCTCTCTTTTGAAGGAAGATATCAGCAGTCCAGTATTTTCATCCTAGCTAAATATATGTTTCTTCAAGTTGTGATCCTAACTCCAAACCTGAATGGAGTAATATAAATATTCGATGCTGATTTACATGCAGAGTGGGTCATTTTTTTATGCAAACCATGTTTTAAAACCATGTTCATAAGAGGATAATAGAAAGACTTATCTTTCAAAAATATCATGTCAAAAAAATAACAGCAATGCAATTATGGCCACAACACTGCTTAAAATTTTGTGCCTAAAATATTTATACTTAAAAACTGCTCAAAAAAGATAATTGCTTAACATGCAACTTTATTTGGATACAAGTAGAAAAGCAATTCTAATGAGCAAAATAAGACAAGTAAAATAAATAAATAAATTTAAGCAACTCAGAATTTGGAGGCTTTCTAAAAAATTGTTACCTATTAGAGGACACAGCAATATAATAATAATAGTAGGGGATATCAATATGCCACTTTCAACAATAGATATATTACAGAAAATCAATAAAGAAATATTGGACCTAAACTACGTGATAGATCAAACAGACCCAATAGAGATGTACAGGTCAGTCCATCTCTGGCAGTAGAATACACATTCTTCTCAGGAGCACATGGAACATTCTTCAGGACAGATCCTATGAAGGACCATAACGTGAGTCTTAATAAATTTAGGACGATTGAAATCATATCAAGCATGTTTTCTGACCATAATGGTATGAAACTAAAAACTAATTACAAGAGTAAAATAGAAATTCACAAATATGTAGAGATTAAACAACATGCTCTTAGACAACTAATGAGTTAAAGAAGAAATCAGAAGGGAGATAAACCCCATGCACCAATACTGGTGGGATGCAGCAAAAGCAGGTCTGAAAGGGTAGTTTAGAATAATTACACACCTACATTAAAAAAATAACTAGAGATCATAAATATACAACATAATTTTGTACATTGAGGATCTAGATAAAGAAGGAAAGGAACTAGAAAAAGAAGATGCTAACTCCAAAGTGATTAGAAGGAAGGAAATAAATGACAGGGCAGAAATAAATGAAGTAAAAAGAAATAAAAAGGTCAATAAAATAAAAGCTTAAACCATTTTGGAAAAGATATACAAAACTGAAACTTTTATCTAGATTAAGAGGAAAGACAAGTCTCAAGTAAATAGAATCAGAAATTAAAGACGAGAAATTACAACTGATAATACAATAAGAATTACAATGAACAACTATACCCTAACAAATTAGACAAACTGAAGAAATTAATAAATTCTAAGGAACATACAATCTAACAAAACTGAAGTATGAAGAAATAGAAAATCTTAACAGACAAATAACAAGTAAGGAGATGAAATCAGTAGTCAAAAACTTTCCATCAAGGAACAGTCCAGGACCAAACAGCTTCACTGATAATTTCTATCAAACATTTAATCTCATTCTTCTCAAAACTCTTGCAAGAAATAGGAGAGAAAGGAACACTTCTGAACTCATTTTAGAAGGCCAACTCTATCCTGATACCAAAGTCAGACAAGGACACATAACAAAAGAAAATTGCATGTCACTATCTCTGATGAACATACACACAAAAATTCTTAACAAAATATTGGCAAATTGAACTCAGTGGTACATTAAAATAATCTTAGCCCATGATCAAGTAAAATTTATTCCTGGGATGCAAGAATGATTCAACAAATGCCACTGAAAAAAAATATGATACACCACATCTACAAAATGAAAGATCATTTCAATAGATGCAGAAAAAGCATTTTGTGGTAGACCATTCTGCGTGGCATGGGCCCAGCTCCCACTTGGAGATGCACAGGACCCACACCAATGGATAGGTTCTCCCGTGGGGAATCAGGCCAGCAATGTACCTAGGCCACTTTGAGAATTGCTTTTGCTAAAACTCCCTCACCCTGAATTGATACAGCAAGTGCTTACTGTAACTTCCTAAAATCCATGCTAAAACTCCCCAGTATGGAGTGTAACTGGTTCATCTACACTCCATATCCTTCTGTGATGTGATTAGCAGCATTGGCTCCTTTGGTTTTTGTAAAAGGTAACCACCTAAAGCAAACCTGTGCATAGTAAATGAAGACCATCATGTAATGTGCCGAGAAAAGAAATAAAGGCCTGTTATGGTGCAGGCCTCGACTTTTGGCTCCCCTTGAGAGCCAAGCTGCCTGCCCTTTTCCTCCACAAGACTGGGTAGCCCGTGTGAATGTCTCATGTTTCATTCATAATATGGCAGACCCCATGAGCTGGGATCTGCATCAAAATAGAAAAAGATGAAAACAGCCCTGGCTGGTATGGCTCTGTGGATTGTGCAACAGCCTGAAAAACAAAGGGTCACCAGTTCGATTCCCAGTCAGGGCACACTCCTGGATTGCAGGCCAGGTCCCCAGTCGGGAGTGCACAAGAGACAACTACACATTGATGTTTCTCTCCCTCTCTTACTCTCTCCCTACCCCTCTCTCTAAAAATAAATAAATACAATATTTTTTAAAAATGATGAAAATAAATGGGAAGATATTCTGTGAATACGGATTGAAAGAACTATGGATATTCTGTGAATATGGATTGAAAGAATTAATATGGATTGAAAAATTAATATGGACTGTAAAATACCCCCACTATGCAAAGCAATACACAAATTCAATGTAATCCCTCACAGACAGAAAAAAAAAATCCTAAAATTTGCATTGAACCACAAAAGATCTCAAATAGCCAACTCAATCTTGAAGAAAAAAAAGGACAAAGGTGGAGAAATCACACTCTTAAGTTCAAACTATATTAGAAAGCTATCATCAAAACAGTATAATAGTGGCATAACACAAGCATAATAATGGAACAGAATAGGATGCCCAGAAATAAACCCATGCATTTTTCCATGCAATGATTGATTGATTAATTAATTAATTATATTTAACATTATCCTCAGGAGGGGGGAAATCTTGTTCTTTGCCACAGCACATATGAAACTAGAAGGCATTATACTAACTGAAAAAAGCCAGGTGGATAAAGATAAATAACTCATGTAGAATTCTATGTGGAATCTTTAAAAAAAAAGTCAAATTCATGAAAACAGAGACAAAGAGTAGAATGGTGGTTGTCAGACTCTAGGAAGTAAGGAAATAGGGGTAAGTTAGTAAAAGCATACAAATTTATAGTTATTGATGAATGATTTCTGAGGGTTTAATGGAAAACATAGCAACTATAGTCGATATATTATATACTTGAAATTTGCTAAGAGAGTAGAACTTAAGTATTCTCACCAACAAAAATTTAAAAAGGTAAATATGTAAGGTTATAGAAGTGTTAATTAATTCAATGATGAGAATACTTTCAAAATAAATACATATATAGAATCATACCTTATACACTGTAAACATAGTATAATTTTCTCAATCAACTCTACCTCAGTAAAGTTGAAAAAATAGAAGAAAATAGGTGAAGATATTTGTATAACTGGAAATTGGCCACTGGCCAGAAAACTTAATTGACTCTCTTGCTCCTGCAGAAATGTTGCTGTGACATCGATGACCATCGGCAACTTTAGTTACCCACTAGTAGGTCCCATTAAAATCAACATTGTATAGAATTAAAGGTGACACAGAAAATGCATCCTTGCTCCAGGGCCAGCCTTCTGTTTAAAATAAACTGACCTCAGGTGTAAGAGTCTGAGAACTACTTCAGAACTCATGTAAGCAGGCAATGGACTCATTTCTTACTACATACATGATCTTTCTAATTAGTTTTTTGTTTCTCTATTACATTTTTCTTTTCTACTCAGGGATTATCAACAGACCTAAAGACACTTGAGGGTAACCACAATATAAGAAAGCATTAAACATAAACTTTTAAAAGATTAGGGGAAACAGAAGCACCTAGGTATTGTTCTCATATAAATGGAGAAGGTTTTACTTTCCAAGATATATGTTAAATTCTGTTATCACTCATATAAAATATAATGTTTTTATATTTTTATTTTTTTAATTTTGTGTTTTTTTTAAGATTTTATTTATTTATTTTTAGAGAGGGAAGGGAGGGAGAAAGAGAGAGAGAGAGAGACATCAATGTGCAGTTGCTGGGGGCTGTGGCCTGCAACCCAGGCATGTGCCCTGACTGGGAATCGAACCTGTGATGCTTTGGTTCTCAGCCCATGCTCAATCCACTGAGCTACACCAGCCAGGGCATGTTTTCATATCTTTATTTTAAAATCATGGCCAAACAATGCAGCCACATGCCTTAGACTATAATTTTTCTTTGCAAGTAATAATTGGTTAATATTTAGGAATTAGTGATAATGAAATTGGATCTAAGATATTATATCAGACAATGATTTGACAAGAGGAAATAATAAAACAGGGCAATTTAGGATCATTTAATAAAGGGATTATTTACCTATTTTTAATAGTTAAGTATCGAGTTTAGAGAGCACTACAAAAGATGACATCATCAGTACCTTGGCTAAGGTTTACACTGTTTCCATCCTGCAATCCAGAAAGAAAGGGGTAAGGGGAGGTTTCCAGCATCTGGAGTCAGAGAAAGCTGTAAAGAGGCCATCTAATAGGTGCTGTCACCTAGATATTGACCCACATGTCCATGAAGTCTGTGTAATTGTTTACACTGTTTTTAAATGCCTTTTCAATTTAGAGAAATTTACAATAAGACAGAGAGTTAGAATCTATTTTTAAGCAAATGGATTAAAAATTCAAAATTCACCTTTAGGGAAAATGATGAGCCAGTGAAAATGATCCAGATCCCATGCTTTGTTAGATATAGCAAACATTAATACCAACTACTGCATGTTTATGAGAACCCAATTGTGTTACCTAATCTTTTTTTCTAAATTTGTGTGCATGTTTGTTGGTAGTGGAGAAATAAAAGAAAAATAGCTTATTGTAGACCAAGTCTCAGCACTCATATTAAATGTTGATTTTTAATTAATAATCATTGAAAAATCAAGAAAAATAAAGGAGAGACAGGGCACATTCCTGTCTTTGCTAAACTTATTCTACAATTTCTTAAATTTAGAGTGTAGGGGGCATTACTTCTTTGGGGAGATTTGGCAATATTATGGGTCAGTGTCCTCATTTATCCACTATTCCTACAACTGAGGAAAATTGTATATATATATACAAATTATATTTATCAAATTATATATATATAACTTATATATATAAAATATATATAATTTCCCCCAGTTTCAGGATATAATTTGTGTGTGTGTGTATATATATAAAATATGTATACATATGTAAATATATATACATACATGCATGCATACATATATGTAAAATTCCAGCAGATGCGAGGCATGATACAATTTGAAGAAAATGTGAAGAAATAAAACATTTACACATATTGCACATGTTTACCTTATATGTAGAACCTAAATTATATGTATATGGATATATATATATATGCCAAGCAGAACATGAGGCTGTAATTATAATCTTTGATTGTAGATGGATAATCAAATGAAGAATTAAAACTTGAAAAAGTATGTCATTTCCTCAAGGATACAAAATTAGCACCAGAGTTGACCTTTTACTTGCCTTTTCAGGCTTTGCTGGATCTAATCCCATATAAAGGAAATACAGGAATTATAATTAGAGAAGTGCATGTTTATTTATCTCTCTTACTTCTCTGCTTATCTGTTTGAATTTATCTTCTTTTTTCATTGTGAATTTTGAGAATGTCTCCCACAGGCTAGCAAGTAAAATTTATTGATTTATGAAGTAGTAAAGAGCTAGAACTCATTGTCATAATACTTGAATCAGCAGCATAATGGACTCAATTTGGAAGTGCTACTGTGATCATTGTAATTATCATCATAGCACACTTAATATGTTTTCATAGCAGAGTGTTTGGCATTCAGGAATCTACCTCTACTCAGAGTGAAAGAAAACTGGAGAAGATTATGTATGTGCACAGGAAATGACCTCACTTTTAATTTGTTTCTTTTGCTTTCCTTTAAAATTGTTATTTCTTTTGGACATTTCTAAATGTGGCAAAGTGTATCCTTTTATCTACTCTATAGAGATTAGAATCAATGCTGCTATTCTGCTTCTAGAAAGTGAACTATGAGTTAGTTAGCTCTTTGTGATTCTCCTAGTCCTTGATGTTGCTAATAGCATTACTAATTATAATTAATGCCTACAAGTATGTAAGTGGCCAAAAAATGCAGGAGCTTTGGCTTGGCATCTTAACTGCTTTATCCTAACACATAACCAGTATTCAAAAAAAAATTGCCAACAAATGAATAAATGTCTTACTCTTTCCTATATGACAGGTATGCATTTTGTCATTTCTTATAATAAACCTGTGTGGTGGTTTCAGTAGTGGAAATAACTTGTCCAAATTCCGTTAAGTTTCAGAAAGTATTTAAAACCAGCTGCATATTATTTCTGAGCCTTTGTCCTTATGTCCTTAAGCTTTTACCCTCCGTTCTCCTATTTGCTGAGAACTCGGTCATGACTTCCTTTGCACTGGACATTTTCAGACCTTTGATACTTAAAATTAACATTTGGTCCAATGCCTAAGAATTTCTGTCTGAGCTCATACAGCAGCAACTTTTGAGGCCTAGAGAGATATGAAAAAAGATAAAGCATATATCTGGTAAAACTGTAAGTTCTCATTTGGTACCAAGCTTACCCCCATCTCCTATTGAATAGCATCTGGCTATTCATGAATCCCACTTATTTCTCAGCCTCTGGAAATGTATTTTGTAGAGCCTCTAATATTTCCCATTTTAGCATGTTTTAGCTTAGCCTAGCTCATTAAACTCTGCTGATGAGTTAAATGAGTGCTAATGAGTAGTATGTTGCCTTTCTAGGTGTTATAATTGTATTTTAATGAGGGTATTATAAAGGTAATATATTAATCTTTTGCACTGCTTTTAATGATGAGATTTATCAGACACTGAAATATTTAACAGAAAAGCCTTGAATTCACTATAACATACTTTCCCCCACAAAACCATTTCTTTGCAGTTTTTTCTAATTATGTTGTTTCTTTCACAGCCACTGCATCACAGAACCAGATGGTAGATGGTATTGTTCTCTTCCACCCACTTACTGAAGTCCTTGCTTTTCCAAGCCCCATATTCTGTTTTCCTTTTCGTTGTCTCTATCTACCAACTTCCTAGTACTCCCTCCTCATTCAAAGTTCTAACTAAGAGATTATTCTCTCTATCTCAAATTGCACCATAATCCTAGTGCCTTTACTGTCTGCATGGATTGACTGATGCTTTGGGTTTTCAGTTCCTTCATCTTATTCTGATGGCCTCATGCCCTCTTGGACACCAACAATCCAATGTCAAATCTTAGAATTCTTGGTGGATTGGCAGAGGTTGTGTTGTTTACGAAATATTAGTTTGACTGGGTCATCATCTCTGTTTTGTAGTCTGAGTTACCACTCCTGAACTCCAGAACTTCCCTAAAAACCCTGAGTGTTAGAACCAGCATGATCTCCAACTCCTGGTGTGTGCTGAGGTCACCAACTACCAAGAAATCTTATAGCAAGATTTTTATGTATTATAATGTCTTGTTCAAGAGACTCTGAAAGAATCTTGTGTATCACAAATTATTTAATGTCAAAACTCTCACTTCCTTTTTGGAACTTTCTTATTTCAATGTTGTCAGCATATGGGGGTTACCAGGGAGGATAAATTATTTTAATCAGACCTATTTCCCAGTCCTTTGGTTTCTAACTTATTCTGAAATCCCCCTAAATCCAGCTCTTGGCTAGAACAATTACTGTGTTTCCTTTTGCAAGAACTCCATTAAAAACTTATTTTGGCATAATTATCTCCAACATTTGCTTAGTCAAATGGAACACTTCAAAATAAATTAGTCAAAATAATAATTATTCTGTGTGATATTGATTTATTATCTTGGAAAGACAAATGTCTCTCTTTTCTTACAAATATACAAGAAATGTTAATTTTAAGGGAGTTTTGTGCCTCATGATAAAAGTCCATGTTTTCTGCAAATATCCTAATTATTGCAATATAAAAAGCAATTTTAAATTACATTAGAGCCATCCATTTCAAAGAAAGTGATGTCAAATCTGAATCCCACATAAAGAAAAACAAAATTATGTATTTCACAGTATAAAATAGCAACAGCAAATTTTAAAAAATGGTTTATGAAGTTGAGTAACATCTTAACATTCACTGGTGGTTGAGTTCTACAGTTCAATAATGATGTGTTTTAAAATATTTTCCTATTTGCTTTTCTAGATTTCTTTAATTAAAGTGGAGAATAGTATCAAAGATGATTATATTTAGCATAAACGTAACACCTTGAGCAAACTGTAAAACACCACTTATATAAATTCTAAAACAGGCAAAGGAATCTATAGTGAAATAAATCATAGCAGCGGCCTGCTGTGTGGGTAGAGGGGACATTGACCGGGGGAGGAGCATCAGTGAACCTTCAGGGATGATGAACGTGCTCTGAATCTCTCTAGTGGAGAGAGTTCCACAGGAGTACACATTTATCAGAAGGATTGACCTGTAATATTTAAGATCAATGCATATTTACTGTGTAATTAATATGTCATAAAATAAGTAAATGATACATACTTTCAGTTGAAGAACATGTTTTGTTTTGTTTTGTTTTTAAAGATTTTATTTATTTATTTTTACAGAGGGAAGGGAGAGGGGGAGAGAGAGAGAGAGACATCAATGTGCAGTTGCTGGGGGCCATGGCCTGCAACCTAGGCATGTGCCCTGATTGGGAATCAGACCTGCGATGCCTGGTTCGCAGCCCGCGCTCAATCCACTGAGCTACGCCAGCCAGGGCAAAGAACATGTTTTACTGGTATGTTTTAGGTCTACCAAATTCACTTTTTGAGTGAACAAATAAATATAATGTTTCAGATTGTGATATGTAGTATTAAATGGAAGAAAATTTGACTTCAGGTAGTGGATATACAATGCAATATACAAATGGCAATCATAGAATTGTACACTTGAAACCTGTATAATATTATTAACTAATGTCACCTCAATTAATTTAATTTATAAAAAAATAAAATAAGAGAAGGGTAAGACCTGAGTGAATGGATGGTAGATAATTTTAGACCAGGTGACAAAATAGGCTTCTTGGAGCAGGTGATGCTTGAGTTGAGACAGGAAGTAAGTGAGGCCCTGAGGCAGGCAGGCAAAGCACTTGAGGCGAAGAGAAATACAAAGGCCAGAATACGGTGGGAAAATGATTATCATATTTAAATTACCAACAAAATGGCTGAAGCCAAAGGAGTAAAAGAGAAACAAAAGGAGCCACAATTTAAAAAATATGTTTTTAAAAGTAACACAATATTTTATGAAGCAAAGAGTACAAATTAGTTACCTCTCTCTATAATTTATCTTCCCAAGTGGGCACAAAACTCCATTTCTTATTTCCTTTTGTGTTAAGTCTGTAACATATAATTTTAACAATGTAAAATTATTCAAAGGAGTTTCAGCAGATTCTGAAAACCACACTGGATGAAAGTCTACTTTTCTGTTGAAGTAAAAAGGCCTTGCAGGATGTAACCGCATTGCATCTATCTTCTGCTGGTTTCCTCTTGACACCTTAATAATATTACTTATATGTCATGACTCATTTTGGCTTCTTATTGTAGCCTCTGTAAATACATTTTAGGTAAAGTATAAATTTGTTTTTGAATAATAAAAAGTTCTGCAAGTAGGAACATAAGCTTTGACATTATAATGTTTGATTATAGAGGACAGCATCCTTGAACTATTAAAATAGATTAAAAAGTTATGCTACTTCTTTGTAGTATTATTTTTAGCATTGCAACTTGAAGAGATAAATCATCATTTGATTTTATAACACAAAATAATATGACCATATGACCACTCCACAATGTTTTGTAAAAATTAAAAGCATTGATAGAAAATGTGAAATGATAAATTTAATTTTGTTTCATTTAAAAATATTATTATTATTAATAATTATGCTACAAATTGCATAGTCTTTATCCAAATCTTTATTAACCATTTTATCTATGCACAATATGTATTATAGGTATTTCTGCTGAATGAAATTAATGAAGTAAATTTGTATAAAATAACATGCAAGAAATTAAGTTTTCAATTTCATAAGTTTTGATAATTGCATATACCTGTGTAAATACTATTCCCAAATGAACAATAGAGCATTTTCATCATTCCAGGAATTAACATCATGCTTCTTTCTCTCTTCCACTCTATCATCATCTACATCTTTGTCATAATCCTTCACAAATGTCCTAGATAGCCATTTTGATACTCAGTTTCTGTTTGAACATTTTTTTTTCAACCTGTCCACACGGTTCTGCAAAGGAAGGAAGTGGCTGTAACTGCTGCTTAGAGAGGCTAACTGAGAGTTCAATCTAGGCCTCAGTGGATGGAAATACCTCAGTAGGGAAATCAAGGGCCAGAGGCTGATCCTCAGATCTAGGAATGCAATTTTTGTCTGGGTAGCTAGATGTGATTAGACTCAGGGGAAGGGATCATACTAGCCAAACCCATTGCAGACTGATCCATATAAGACAAAAAGCCAATTTGTTGATTATAAGAAATATAGCTGACATGGCACTAGGATGTTTGAATCTGTTAGGTAATAAATTCTCTCCACTTAGCAACATAGAAACAGGAAGCCAACTTGAAACTCAAAAACTGAAATTAGAGTCAAATTAAGTGAAATGACTCAAGTTGTTGTTGCTGTTGTTGCTGTTGAAAGCATCCGTTCTCTTCACAGTGCTGCAGAGGGAGTGACACATTTCTCTTCAATTTCTGTAGCTTCAATTTTTTTTGATACAAAATATTCACATTTGAAATATATAATGTATATCAATGAGTGACATTTGCAGTAGTATAGAAACAAACAATAATTTCTCTTTAATCTTGGGTAATGTAATTATGATATGTGTTGGTGTGTGCTTCCTTGGATCCAAGCAGCCAGAGAGAAGGTGACAGTTACCTACAATGGAGTTCCCATAAGACTATCAGGTTATATCTCAAAAGAAACCTTACAGGCAAGAAGGGGCTGGAAAGAACTATTCAAAGTCATGAAAGGCAAGGGTCTACAGCCAAGATTACTCTATCCAGCAAAGCTATCTTTTAGAATGGAAGGGCAGATAAAAAGCTTCCCAGATAAGGAGTTCATCATCATTAAGGAGTTCATCATCACCAAGCCCTTATTATATGAAATGTTAAAGGGACTTACCTTAAAAAAAGAAGATGATTAAAAATATGAACAGTAAAATGACAACTCACAGCTATCAACAACTGAACCTAAAAAAACAAAAACAAACTAAGTAAACAACTAGAATAGGAACAGAAGCACAGAAATGGAGATCACATGGAAGGTTATCAGGGGAGAGGTCGAGAGGGGAGAATGGGGTAAAAAGTACAAGGAATAAGAAGCATAAATGGTGGGTACAAAATAGACAGATGGAAGTTAAGAATAGTATAGGAAATGGAGAAACCAAAGAACTTATATGTACAACCTGTGGACATGAACTAAGGGATGGGGGGGGATGCTGGTGGGAGGGAGAGTGCAGGGCAGAGGGGAATAAAGGGTGGAAAAATGGGACAACTGTAATAGCATAATTAATAAAATATATTTAAAAGAAAAAGGAAAAAATCTCATTTCTATTTTTAAAGACCTTTAAACCACTACAATAATGGTTTAATGAACCAGAACTTAATAACAAGTAATTTATGTGGCTGTTCTTTCTTTTTATTTACTAATCTTCTTTGAGTTTTTAAAATATAATTAAACTTTTTAAGTAATAAAAAATAGAAATAAACAGTAATTTCTAGAGTATTTTCTTTGTACTTGGGTCTATGCTAAGGACTTTTCATGTATTTTTAAATTTTCATGACAAACCAAAGAGATAGAAGGTAAATACATACGCATTTTACTGATGGGTGATTCATGCAGTATTTGCCCATATTGCCATAAGATGTGCTGGTACTCATTTTTCTAGGTTACATTGGCACCTGGCTTTCTGGCTAAACAAATACATATATAAAAGAACAGGCACCTCATTTTAATTGGGAATCACAACCTCAAAATACAAATGAAACTGGTACATACCAGTGGTAAATTGCTCTATTGATTAATATATATATATATATATATGTATATGTATGTATATATATAATTAGAAGCTAAAGTTTGCTGTCATTTTAGTCAGAACACTTTATTTGCAACAGGTTCTATCTATTACACTAAACGAAAATCTGGGCTTGTCAGTTTATTTTCATGTCATTTACTTTTATCTTCTTATGTTTAACAGTCTTCAGGTTCATTTACCATGCTTATGTTGTCAGAGTTTCTTAACCAGTACCGGAAGAAACAATTTCAGTAGTAACTTATTCAGAATCATTGTGCAGAAGGTAATGGATTTAGGGATTTTCCAATATATTTACTAGTTGACAGGAACACATAGGTAAGCCATTTGATGTTTTTAATGGAAGCACATGTAAATCAATTTTTTAAAATACAACCTCCCTTGCTTATTTATGGGCTAAAAGAGAGAAGGGTAATTTGTATCAGTATTCTAACATGTAAATTTTTAAACTAAATACACAGGCATATTATTTCTAGCAATAAATTAGAGCAAGTTTTCTGTGTAAAACTTTCTTGCATAAAAATCAAAACTATAAAGCAAGTTGCTGTTTTCATTTAAACTGTTAGAAAAATGCAGGTGACACCTCAAGTATGAATAATGAACAATTAAATATGTACATCCTTTTGAGAAGGCAGCATAAAAAAAATTCTAACAAAATTTTATACTTTCGTATTATTTGATACTAAGAGCCCAATTCTAGGAATGTTTAATACAGAAATGTTTGCATATGATCACAAAGTATTATACATAAAAGATATCTCCCTCAGCATTGTTTTAGTGAATAATTGGAAACAACTAAATATTCATCAATAGGAAAATAGTTCAATACTTGACAATAATTTTAAAGAATTAGCTTCGTATCTATGTACTTCGCTAAGTATCATTGAAAACATCCTCAAGAACACTCACTTTTAGAAATCCTCCTCTATGCCAAGAAATAGAAATAACATTATTGTACTTAGGGATTTAGAGAGGAAATTATTATGATAATTCAAGTGTTTTTGATGTAGATTAAACCTCTGATCATTATGTGAGTAAAACACTTTATGAGCAAACATTAGGACTATTTCCTGCGAAACTAGTGCAGAAGCTTAGAGAAGGTCACTTCTATAAAAGGGTTGCTTCAAGCAGCCCAAAATCTAGAAGCTCAAGGCCACCAATTTCTAGCTTGAATGCAGTAATGCACATCTCAAAAGGCAATAAAATGGGTCACACAAGTGGATTTCTTTTTTCATCAGACATGATGAGAAAAATGACATATATGCAAATTATATAGAGTGACAAAACTTTACTTATGGAATTAATTTAAATTGCCTTCCCAACTATTTTTCACCTAAGACAGGATGTTGAATAGAATTATTGCAGCAGGAACAAAATTCTCATTTAAGAAAACTATCTCTAAAGTCAGAAACTAATTTTTTTCTTAAGAAAGAAAAGGTCTGTTTGTTTTGTTTGGTTTTCGAGAAGAGGTCATCATCAAACTATACATATGTAAAGTGGTATTTTTCCCCTGGTGGTCTTGGAGGACATTCATGTTGACCAAATCCACATAAGTTTAGTCACTGGGGACTTTTTCTGGGGAAAAATATTTAATCTTATATTTCATTCCCGAAGGGGACTCAGAAAATATGACCTTGGTAATTTATCTTCAGAGCAATAATCAGAGCACATATACAAATACATACTTAATGCCTTGTACTTGGCATTTTAAGAGATGTGACTTTTTCTTGCTGAAGGCAAATCATTGAATTTTTGTAAAATATTTTGAAAGACTCAGCAGGTGGTTTCATTTATACTGATGTTAATCCACATGGGGTCCCAGATGTATTAATATCAATAATAAGATTGATAACTAATACAAAGAGGATGCCTACACACATGCATTATCCTTTGGCTTTGCAGGAGCATTATAGAGTAATGAAGACTGACGCAGACCCCAACTTGTGGGGTCCACAACATTGTGGATGAGATATGAGGCAAATTCACATAGACTACTGAGTCTTGTGGAGGAAAAGGGACAGTGCAGCTTCTCTCTCAAGGAGAGAGTGACTCAGAGCACCTCAGACACTCTTTCAAGAGGAGAGCGCCTCAACCCTTGCCTTGACAAGCTTTCGTTGAGTTCAATTTGCACAGGAATACAAGATGTATACATAAAGCTCATCAATCATTGTCAGGCAGAAATAATTAAATGATAGATAACATTCAAAGGACTTTGAGGGCTTATTCTGAGTCAGAGTGAGATAGTTAAATGGCCATAAAACTTTGGGAGGCAAATTCACTTCCTCCTTGTACCTTTATTATTAGCAAAGTAGCAAAGTAGGTTTTATAGGATTTTATGCATTCTTTCTTAGGCCTGATTGCCCTAGGAAATCTGCCCTTTCCGGCACAGGGCAGTACCCACCTCTAGCATTGTTTCAGGCTTAAGTCAGGCAGGGAAGAAAGGCAGCCAAGAGATTAGGAGACTTCTTGCAGACAGAATGAGGACTCAGGCTATGTCAAAGTGGAGGGGCAAGGGTCCATCACCCCCTTTTTCTATAGCCCCTCACGTCCTTCCCTGAAGTCCCCTTCATGACCATGCCTGTCTTAAGTCATCTCTCTTTTGAGGAATCTTACCTGTCCTTGGCTAACCAGTCATCCACCTGGCACAAAGCAGGGTGAAGAGAAAGGGGGCAAAGGTGGTGCCTTTACAAGGAAGATAAGCTTTGTCTTCTAAGTGGCTTATGGTACCAAGGTTCTTTACTCAGCCTTAGCCATGGGGGATTACAACTTCTGAAACCAGGCAGGGCGGTTCCCAACAGAGCACCATTATTAAGTACTTAGTATAACCAAGCAAACCAGGGCTCATTCCTGTGGCACCTTAATGTATTACCCAACAATTAGTGTTGAAGGAAATAGGTTTTTATTTATACGACCCTAATCTTAGGGGCGCTGAGAACACTCCTGCTTGGAGCCCTGCTCTCTTATGAGACCCAGCATTTCCCCTGCTATCTACCAGGCTATAAGCTAAAACCTTGCCCAGAAGTTCCTCATATCCTTATCTGGTCTTAAGCTGGCTGTGCAAGCCACTGTCCATGCCCTCTGGAAAGTGCACTTTTAAGTTTCAGAGTCACCATCCTCTTGCAGCAGCTCTCTCCTTCAGGATCTAGGTTCTGTTGTCTTCAGCCTCCATGTAGTGGTTCAGGGAATCATGTGCCATGTTACACTGTATTATGGTGGAATCCAGGGAGACACATATCCCAACAGAGTGGTTTCTTCATACGTTCTTCAGAGAAGCAAAAGTCTGCATTCCTGGTCACAGTTCAGTTCAGCTGCAAGCATCTTCCACGAATCTGTGCTTGGTGAGGCAGGTCGCCTCACAACTCCATCAGCTCTCTCCTTACACCCTTTCCTGCTGCATTACTTCTACCTCCTCTCTTCCAGACCTTATGATAGAATCCCCTTCTCTTTCAGCTGACCCTTATTTGAAATGCTCAGCCCAGAATTCCCTATTTGTCCTCATATCTGGCCCTTCCTATGATGTAATAGTTTTGCCAGTCCCCCACTATCTTTTACCTTCTTTTGGCTGCCATCTTTAGTCAAGATGTTCTGCATGACTCAGGGGCATCTGCCTCCCCTGGCTATGTCACAACTCACTAAACATGCTGCAAGTCAGGTACACCTTTGTCCTGGGGCAGCAGTACAGCTAATAACTTGCTATTGTTATGCAAACAAAGTATCTTAACCACCATATCATCCACTTCCCTCTTCCCCCAATCCAGGTTTGTGGGGATATATGCTCTGCTGTTTTCCAGGGACCTCCACTGTGTACCCCATTATATTAGGATGTGTCAGGTCCTATGCTAAATTCTATTCTTGTTACATATTTTAATTTTCAAATGTAATAATCTGTGTAGTAGCTAGTAAAAATTAAAGAACAAAAAGAAGTGCACTAATTAGCAGGTAAAAACAGAAAAGTTTATGTAAAAAAGAATGTGTACAAATAATCACAAAAGAAAATGAAAATATAAAATGTTTTTAGAAGTCTATATAGAAGAGATAAACTTTAGTAAATAAAATGTATAGTAGTTTCAGTTTTAGTGAATAAAATATGTATAGATTATTTTTCTCATAATTTCAATAATAGTAAGTGGTGGAGAATTACCACAGTTCTAGTAATAAAAATAATAGAAATAATAATAGCAGCTATTTGTGTTTACTCTGAAGCAGATACTGTGCTAAGATAAATGTACTGGAAATTACTGCTGTAGGTATAAACACTATCCTGACAAACATTTGACAGCATCTTAGAAAAGGGAAATCAGAAGGGAGCTATTTATGGGCTTTGAAGATTAGGCCAAAGTGATTGAAGGCTGGTCAGTCGAGGCAGAGAGCTGAGATTGGACAAAGTAGATGATCGGTGGGCACAGAGAAGTGAGGACCTTGATAAGTAAACTGTTGTTGATAACTAAGTGATTTATTCAGATGATCACAGGGTTGTCTCCAAAAATTGACCTATGGGAATTTTCTGAAACATGCAGTATTTTATTAGATCAGGGCCTGAAACAAAACCAACCAACCAACAAACAAACGAAGAAGTTATGCTACAATAGATAGTCTGTTATTTCTCAGATGTCTCCACATGCTCCTCATGTGGCGGATAAACGCATGTCATGTAATAAGTTATTGATTGAGATCTACACCACCATTTGAAAGATTATGATTGCATATCAGGTTCTTGGTGGGGAATGTTCCAAATATCATATACATCAAATTTTCTTGCTCTTTTGCTGGAGAATTATTTGTTGGATCATTTATGGAACAGTAGCCACATAGGAACATTTAAGTCTATAGAGATCACACATATGAATTTTGAATTACAGAGAGACCAACAGAAGGATTATGACCAGAGTATTTTACATTTCTAAGCCATGAGCAAAGAGTACCCAAATTAAAATGAGATGTGGAGATATTACCCAAATTGCTTCATTTTATTAGTATTGTAATTATTTTTAATTTCCCCTGCCTTAGAAACATGAAAAATGCCAAAAACATCTGTAAGGTTATGAGTAAAGCATTCTTCTCCTAAAATGCTTCATGCTCCATTCTGAAAGACTGATATTATTTATGGGGCTGCTGTGTGTTAAAGCATTACCTGTCCAACATTGTGAAATTTTGAGATGATGAAACTCAAACTGTCCACTGCCCGCTGACAATATCTGAACTGTACCTGGCTTCAAGACAGAAGAAAACTACTCAGAATTATAGATAAAATTATTGTATAAAATTCTACCATAAAGTACCTGCCTCCTTAAGAAGTTCAATAAGTCACCACTTTTAGTTAAGGTTTCTGCTGAGGTCCAAAGCCCCCTTGTTGACGTCACATTCCAAAATCATGGGCTATTTCAAAGGTATACCTGTATGTTCTCTTAGCACTTGGTAATTGCACTCCCTTAGCACAAGGTCAGGTTAGTATGAGAAGTTCTGTCACTTGGGGTAATTTTATTTCTGATATTCAAGACACAGTCAGTTTTTCAATAAACACTTGTGGAAATTCCCTTCTTAATGAAGAATAGAGTAGTAGTATTTTTCAATATTTCAGTGATGGATATAAAGGGAAACAATTGTAAAAGTTTAAAAGATGTAAGCCTGCATGCTGAGAAAGGTACATTTTTGGCAAAAACAAACAACCAAGTATTACACAGAAAAATCAATTAAATCAGTATAAGTCTCTATTAGAATGGCTGCTGATATTGCTGCCCTTAGTTGAGGTGAGTAGGCTTTTGCCAGAAAATTTAAGAAAAGGTTGTAGTTAGTCTTTAAAATTCTGATATGGTTAAGCCTGATCACCACTGGCTTGCTCAGGTTGTTCATGTATGAATTGGTAAAAAGATTCAGGATAATTACTGTAATTTTCAGATGATAGGGTGTACTTTCCCCCCTAATTTGGGAGGAAAATGAGGATGTGTCTTATAGTGCAAATGTAGCTTATCTGGCTTGTTGCAGGGTGGGGGTGGGGGAGCAGCAGTGGAACTGGGTCACAGGTTATTAAATATTTTACCACATTTTTTGCTGCAGTTTTTCCCCCTACTTTCCTCCTCTAAAACATAGGTGCGTCTTATAGTCCTAAAACTATGGTAGGGCAAAGAGGTAATTTTCAGTCACAGGTGTGCTCACACATGTCCATGCACATGCACACACATTGATCACGTTAGAAATCCAGGGAACACTAAGTTAAATCTTATAGGTGTGGCAATTTCAGAAATGTTCGGAACCTACTGCATGCAATAACCTATGAGAGCCAAAAACCTCTTTTTAAAAAAAGTCTCAACAGTCACAAGATAGTTTAAAAGGTTTGAAATATCTCAGCACCAATGCATTTATTCCCCTGGGATAAATTATTTCCTAGACAGTACATTTTATTGGGACAAAATTGTAAATTTTCTTTGGAAACTGAAATGTGTTCTTCAAGCTATTAAGTAGTAGTTGGAGTCAGTCTCAAAGCTCATTTCATTGTCAGAGTATAGAAAAAATCCCCTGCAATTTGGGTAAGGGTAGATTTACAGAAGTATTCAGTGTCTTTCAGATTGTGATTGGGAAGTTGTAAAAAGTAGAAGCGCACCCTTGGGGATAAAATCTCCAGGTTTATTCATTTTTTCAGGAGAAGACTAACAAATGTTTTCTATATTGACCTAAGAAGGACAATGAGGAAAACAGAATTTGTATTTAGAATGACAAAATATATAACCTGAAGTGGCATGAAAATCAAAATAATATAGGGGTTTGTTGACTACAGAGAAGTGAGTGAATATTTTATTTGTGGTCCCAATGTCCTAAACAAATTAGATTTCTTGAGTAGAAGAGGACTGTGCCCAAACTGGTGCTAAGTGTATGTAATTATTTCTCTACTAGATTTTTAGCTGCTGGCTTTTGTCTTTTTTTTTTTTTTAAGATGGCAAATGTATGCCCTGGCTGGCATAGCTCAGTGGATTGAGCGTAGGCTGCAAACCAAAGCATCGCAGGTTCAATTCCCAGTCAGGGCACATGCCTGGGTTGCAGGCCATGGCCCCGAGCAACCGCACATTGATGTTTCTCTTTCTCTCTTTCTCCCTCCCTTCCCTCTCTAAAAATAAATAAAGAAAATCTTAAAAAAAAGATGGCAAATATAGATGCAGAGTTAGGTGGATAAATCAGAATATGATTGGTTCTTTAATGATTCTGACATTATCAGTGTTTTTCCCTGACCCCCAAATAGTTGGGCTTGATTTAGACACAAGGCTACTGGTAAGCCATTATCCAAATTGTGTAGGATGTGGTTATCAATAGGCGGTCTGCAAGGATCTTTTTATCTAGTTGTTTTATTCATTTATTCTGAGTTAAATGCCTCTTTTGTTCCAAGTCTTTTTCAAACTGTTCAACAAGGAACTGGAGTTATATCTGCAATTGGGGCCATTTCCAATTACCCCAGTAATTTCTTGAGTATTTCATACTCTATTTTTGGTTTAGGTTTCTTCACAAAAAATAAGGAAAGAACTAAGGGTCCCATCTCTTTTAAGATGTATTCCTAATTATTTCCTAGAAATATTAAAGAGCATGTTTCTAAAATTTACAATGGACCCGTCCCTTCTTTTTCTTAAGAAGTTACAATCTCAGAAGTTACATGAAATTATAATCTATTTTTACAAGAAAGGCTTTTGTGTAGACTCCAAAATATTTTTCTCCACTATGCATAAAATTCCTATATAATTCTGGATTTCTGTAAATTTAGGGTCTTTCTGTCACCTTCAGATGGTCTCAACTCTGCATATTTTACATTTTAACATGTAACTTTCTTACATACATATATCTTACATGCATTTATATAAATCTGAGTTCTAGATTATATGTCATTAGCACCATTCTAAAATCCTTTATAAATTTTTGTGATTCTTGTCTAGATTTGGAAAGCCTTTCACAATGATTCTTAGTTCAGACTGAGATGAAAGCTAAAAACAAAATAGACTTCACCATTTTTTCAGGGAATTTAACTTTAAGAAGCAATAGATATTTATGATATTATTAATTTCATAATATTAATTGAGAATATTAATTCCAGACTGGCCAGAAAGTAAGACAAACAGATTAGAAAGGATGGTAAAAACAGAGATTGGTGAAGACCATACGATAAAGAAAGATATAGGGAAGGGAAAAGGCCACTGAGTTCAAGTTGTGATAAAAAATTTAGCTCCTTTCTATTCTAAGACACCTCTCAAATGAACAATATTGATCATATCAAAAGTTTGTAGTGTGGCCCATGAAATTCTAAATTTCTTTGGTGAAATTGACTCTTGCAAGATAGTCACATGAATTCAATTATAAGGTAGATGCATGCAAGAAACAAGGATCTAATTTATAGAAGGTGCACATTTAGATTCAGAATGAGACACAGCCACAAAAGTCTGGTGACAGCTTTGTGAAAATTCTGATTTTTTACACTGTTTCTCAGGTCCCTAATTTACTGTTTGGTTTTTCAAAAAAAATTCCAGACCCAAAAATCTGCTACCCTTGGTGAACAGAAACTTTTTAAAGGCAACTGTATACATAACCAAACTCTCACAGACTGAATGAGGTAAGGCTCAAGAACATTCACTTAAGGTTTTGAAACTTTACCCCAGGCAAAATTTGTCTGAAAGGTACCAGTCTGTGAAGGAATCTTCTGAACTGGCCTTTCCTAGGGCTGGCTCTAGGAATCAATTTATCAGGGTCCATGCTGTTTCTTTCCCTAGAAACTTTCTTCATACAAATGATGAGCACCAATGGAGACAATGACTCATATTGGTCATAAGGTGAATTTCCATTAAAAAGTTCAAACTGGATCAGATTACACAAGATGTTTAATTTTCTGGTGGACAAAATAAAATTAGCATTTCAGAGCTCAATGAAAATAAATCAGAGTTTAGACTCAACATCAATACTTACTCTCCACTCTCATGGTTGAAGACTCCCCCGGGTTAATGTATAAACAATTTAGGAATTTTAAGCAATGGAAAAGCGCTAGAACAATAACAACAATGATGATTGCCTTTTTCACCTAGTCCCTAACCCCCCTCCCTCTGGCAACCATCAATCTGTCCTCTGTATCTATGAGTCTATTTCTGTTTTGTTTGTTTATATTGTTCTTTAGATTCCATATATAAGTGAAGTCATATGGTACTCATCATTCTCTAACTCACTTCACTTAGCATAATACCTTCTAGGTCCATCTATGCTCTCACAAATGGTAAGATTTTGTTCTTTTTATGGCCGAGTAATAGTCCATTGCATACATGTAAAACAGCTTTTTTATACACTTGTTTATTGATGGGCACTTGGACTGATTCCATAGCTTGGCTACTATAAATAATGCTGCAAGGAACACAGCGGTGCATATATTCCCATAAATTAATGCTTTGAGTTTATTTGGGTATGTACTTAGCAGTGGAATCACTGGGTCAACAGGCGAACAAGGTGAAAGGATTAAGAAGGATAGATTAGTAATTACAAAATAGTAATGGGGTTGTAAAGTATAGCATAGGAAATATAGTTAATAACATTGTGATAACTATTTATGGTGCCACTTGGTTACTGGATATATGAGGGGGAACATTTTGTAAAGTATATGATTGTCTAATCACTATGCTGTACACTTGAAACTAATACAAATAATATTAAATGTAAACTACAATTTAAAATATTTTTAAAATAATATATATTTTATTATATATAACAATAATATTAATGTATATTAATAATATATGTTAATATATATTAATAATATATGCTAATAATATATTAATATATGTTATTTATATATATATATATTGGGTGGCTGATTCCAAATTTTCAGATTATATAGTACACACAATAGAACACTTTCTTTTATTTGGAATGAATTTATTAACTTGAACTAGTTGACTGAGAGGGATCAGAAAAATCAGCTGTAATTCTACAGAGGTGAAATGAAGACAGCCAAGGAAGCATCGACCTACAATTCTGAACTTCCTGATTTAAGCCTTCGTGGTATACCACCCCACCCAACAGAGCACCTTGGGTACCCTCAATTTATTTCCGACAGTTACCCCCCAAAACTACACACTTCTTACATTGTTTCCTTTGGGTCTCTCAGTCCTTCTTCCAAGGTCATGAGAGTGTGTTCTCTTTGGCAGGTTGTAAGGCAAAGTTCACCCGCAAATGAATTTGGAAGTGCACTTTTAAACTTCCCAGTCTCTGTGATACAAAAAATCAAGTTAGAAAAGTGGTTGAAGTGGGTGGACTGATCTACAGTATCTGCGACAACTGTGAAGTATGTTGGAATCATAATGATTTAACAATATCGTATAATATTTTGCTTTATATGTACTTTATATATACTTTTAGCAGCAATGGATACTTGTCTCATTATTTCTATATTTGACTATTCTCCAAAGTAAAATTTCTCTGTCAAGGTCACTTTCTTGTAAAATTCTTGCCAAGGTGCCTTTTGATTCGTATTTCTTTCTTTTTACAAAAACAATATATAGCTCCACCAAAATTACCTAGTAATTTTTATTTCCTTTCTCCCTAACCATTTCTGGCTATTATTTTTTAAATAACTTTTAACAATTTGACAGAACAAAAATATCACTTTATTTTAATTAGCATTTCTTTTTATTATAAGTCCCATGATATAAATCTTTCTATAATATATTGTATACTTTTTCCATTATTTAAAGAGTGGTATAAATTAAACATTATGGTAATTAAGATTATTAACATAATTAGTAAATGCTTCTGTTTTCCACAAAACAGTAATGGAGCTTTTTTGTATTGAAGGGCATTATTTACTCCAAACAACTAAGTTTTGAGTACTTGGTCTACTTTTAATAATTTTTACTCTCTCTGGCCTTTCTTTCAAATTGAAATTGTACCTTTCTCTAGGCATGTTTCTTTATTCCCATACATTCTCTACTTTTATTAATGTTTTATAATCAATTTTGTATTAAGAAAGAAAAAATACATTTAATTACAAAAGGGTGGGGAAGAAAGTAATTTGTATTCAGTAAAGGTCTAGGGCTTTCTCTAAGTGTCAAGTTCATGAGGTTTTGTATTTAGGATCTTGGGGACTATTTAGTATTTGGGATCTTGGGGACTATGTTCATCTTATTTGCTGGTTCTTGACTCTAAAATAATTAATTTTTTCATAAGTAATGATTTACTCATGGTAGGAATATTACCAAAGTTTATGGGGGAAAATAGAGCAATAGAATAATAAATTAATCATATGTTCAAGTAAAGTAATTTGAAGGGAGGTATAATAAAATTCTCTGAATGTAACAAAAATTCTGAAAAAGATTGCTTTTCACTATTTGTAGCCTCATCTCTTTTTAAATACCATGTAGAAATCTGCTGTGTGTAGACCACTAGATATACAATACTGAGAATTGAAAGCTGATTATAATTAAAAAAAAAAACATGTGGCTTAGAAAGCAATAAGAAAAGTAGTTATAGCTGTAAAGTGTATTTTGGGCTCACTGTTGGCAAAAGTGTGTATATGAGCAAAAGGAATAAAATATGGAGTCCTGCCCTTGAGAAGTTCTCTTAAAGACCAGCAGATCTTCAAAACCACAGGCATCTGTGTAAAGATTGTCAAAAAATGAACTTATGAGTGGTAAACCACAGGGTATAAAGCTTTCTTCATCATATGTTGCACATGTGGATAACAAACTGTCAAAAATATCATCTCTAAAGTACATGGGTGGTAAAATACTTGTCTTCAGTGCTTTATTATTTTCAGTTTTTAAAAACTCTATAAAGAAAACTTTCAATCCAAAAAATATCAGATTATCAATATGGTTTTATTCTTATGGTCATGGTCAAACTGTAGTACTGACTCATCTTTCTTCCAGCAATGAATTTGTGCATATACATGTTTCAACCTGGAACCATGCTGCCTTCTACCAAACTTGCCAGCACAAGTTTTCTCTCTGCCCAGCACATGTCAGATCTTATTACCACCCTGACTTAGCTTTGATAGTGTGCTTGGCAAGGTTTACAGTACCAAAAGGGATTATTTGTTACATAAAAATATATCACTTAAAAAAGAGTTGACACATATAGAGATTACCCCCTTGATATTTCATATTGATTGTGAAATGATGAAAATAACGTAAGTTTATTTGGAATTTGTGATTCTATGTTCAGCTTTCTTCTATATTGACTTCTGGATACATAATCCAAAGCAAATTAGATTTCTAAGAGGAATTCTATCTGAGAAAGCATTGTGAAAGCAAAATGAGACAAATGGAAAAGTAAGAAATAGCTATTTTTGTTGTTGTTATTTTTATGTTCTTCTTTTTCCATAACTCCCAGTCTCACCCCTGTACCCATTTCATTCTTAGACTTTCCTTTGATAATAAAACCTCAGACCTAACTTTCTCCATGGAATTGAGAAAATAAGGCAATAGAAAAGTTGTTGCTGAATCATCTATGTATATTTAAATACACTTTCTGTGCCAGCAGGTGAAAACATGCATTTTTCCTGCTTCCGGTAACAGTCCTCCCAGCCCCCTTTCCCTGCTTCTCTGTGAAGTATGTCCCCTGGAAAATGTGCGAAGTTCCTCACCCACTCTGGTGCAGACTGGCTCCTGTTGCACCAGGCTTCACATGGGCATGAATTATAAGAAACTAATACAATTCAATATCAAAACAATGAACAACAGGATCTTAAAAATGATCAGAGGACTTGAATAGCTATTTTTCCAAAGATGGCATATAAATGCCCAGCAGGTACATGAAAAGATGTTCAGCCTTATAAATCATCAGGGAAATGCAAATCAAAACCACAATGAGATCTCACCTCACACCTCTCAGAATAACTATTACCAAAAATAAAAAGACAACTAATGTTTGTGAGGATGTGGAGAAAATGGACCCTTGTACACTATCAGTGGAGATGTAAAGGATTATATTCCAAAATGGAAACACTATGGAATTTCCTCAAAAAAATTAAAAATAGAACTACAATATGATTTAGCCATTCCACTTTTGGGTATATACGCAGAGGAAAAGATATTATTATCACAGAGATACTAATACCACATGTTTGTTGAAGATATAGAAAATATCCAAATGTCCATCTGCAGATTAATGGATGAAGAAATGAAGAAGAATATATATATTTTCTCTCACTTCCATGTGGAATCTAAAAAAGCTAAACTCACAGGAACAGAGAGTAGAATGGTAGTGGCCAGAGGCTGGACGGTGGGGAAAATGGAGAAATGCTGGTCAAAGGTACACACTTCCAGCTCTAAGATGAGACTTCTGAGGATTTAATGTACAGCATGGTGACTCTAATTAACAGTACTCTATTATATGTTGGAGTTCAGAGAGTAGCTCTCAATGTTATCACCACAAAAACAATAATTAGATGAAAATATGGAGATATTTACAACCTCATATGGTAATCATTTCACAATATATGTGTATCAAATCATCACATGTACACCTTAAATCTACATGTTATATAAAAACAATATACCAATAAAGCTAGGAAAAAAGAAAATGGATATAATATTTACATGGATATATAGACTTTTATACATAAGTAACCAAATGCTTAAATTTTTTTTGTAATTTTATCCACAGAATTTGCTATTTTGCTGACAGTTTATGTACTTATAATTGGCTTGAAGCAAATAATTTGGTTTAAATAGGCTGTAAGTAAAAACTTAAGAATCTTTCTGAACAATGTAGTTTTAAACAGTGGTGTGATGCTGTAGTTTTTATTGTTAGATCTTGTTAAATATCTTAGTAAGAATCATGATTGAGAATTTTCTCTGAGCTATCTCATTAGGAATAATTATAAAATAAAGTTACAAATTAGCTTTGAGAAATAACGTGGATATAAACTCTTTAATTGCTTTTCACAAAGTGTTTCTTGAATAATTTGTTTTGCTCATTGACACGAGCCCTTATCTCCTCCTTTATCCTTTATTTTTCAATTACAAAACATTCAGACTAATTGGATACTATAGCAAGCAAGCTAACCAACAGGAAAAGCCTTTTAGGAAGGTCTTAGAATAACAGAAAATAAGATTTTGAGAAGACCCTTCCTCTTCAGTGGTCATTTCTAGACCATGTGCTTAGAGCATCTTAATCAAATTATATATTTAAATTAATGATGACACTAAGGCATCATAAAATATACCTTCTTCCCTCTATGGTAAAAGTTGAAAATTCTAATTCCTAATGCTGGCAGAAAAATTGTGGGGGAAAAATTTTATTTTACCATTTTAAGTTCTCTGGTTGGGCTAATAATCAGATTAAAATGAGACATTAACAGGGGAAAAAAGCACTTTTACTATGAATGTGCAGAAAGGAGCTCTGGAAGAATATGGGGACTGCAGACAAACGGAGCAGTTAGGTTTAAGCAGCACATTGAGCTAAGGAAAAGGGGGGTTTGTGGTTTGAGACCACAAAGGGGGGGAAAGAAATTCACATGGAGATGAAAATGTAAATATTTGGTAAGCAAACATTAGCTGGGCCACCTTTAACACTGGGACACAGAGAGGACTTTGATCAAATGGATCTTGCTAGGTCCTTCCCTATCACACACTAATTTACATGAAACTGTAGTTATCTATGATGATACTCACTGCCTTGAACAGGTACTCTATCTAAAGGTCCAAGTTTTTTCCAGTGCTTCTTTTTGTCCTTAAAATAACCAACTGAAAATAATCAATATCCCAAAATAGGCATAATTCGAGGTGAAAAACTGCTCACTCTCATAATTATAAAGGACATATCCTGTTCTTGAATTGAAAATGACCTACTTGGCTATGCCCTTTAGTACACTCAGTTCATTTTGCTTTTTTTTTCGCTGGGGTCTAACTTCATGTCTTGTTGACTATAGCTTTAGACAATAAATTGCAGGGGTCAAACTCTTTTTTTGAATGAGAGAGTCAGTATGTAAAACAAGATCATCTTAAAATTCCACTTCTTTTTTTTTAATTTTAATTTTTATTTTAATGATTGCTTAAGTACAGTTTTCTCCCCTTTACTCCCAATCAAGCCCACCCATCCCCCTCCCATTTTCCCTCCCGTTACCACCCTCCCCCTAGTTTTTATCCATGTGTCTTTTAACTTTGTTCCTGAAAACCCTTCCCCCTTTCCCCTGAAATTCTCTCTTCTCTCTCCTCTGGTCACTTTCTGCCTGTCCTCTATTACAGTGTCTTTGACTATATTTCGCTTGTTTCTTTGTTTTGTTGTTTAGGTTCCTGTTAAAGGTGAAATCATGTGGTATTTATCTTTCACTGTCTGGCTAATTTCGCTTAGCATAATGCTTCTGTATGTATTTTTCTGAAGTGAATATTTGAAAAATAAATGGAAAAAATGAGAATAGTCTCTCTGCTGCTGATTGTGACAAGCAAATTGAAAATAAAACATTTTTGCAGTATGGAATTTAAAGAGAGCATTTTACTCCTTTGAATGAGAGGCTAATGCTTTCAGATGAGCAACTGACTCTGTGTGCATGTGTGTGTGTGTGTGCGCGTGTGTGCACGCAGTGTAAGCTTCAAATAGGAGGTGACTGAACATACAGACTAATAATAGAAGACTGACTATTGTGATGACTGGTGATTTCAGAAAACTCTGTAACTGTTTCTTGATATTTCTGCTTGATTATTTGGACATCAGTAAGTTTTGAGACTACAGTGGGATCAGCAGATGACTGCAAGCACTCTTTATTTGTTAAACCTGGAGTTCAGGGATTGTATTTGCTGTACTAAATTCAAACCAAGATAGTGTCTCTTGATTGACATCTGGAATAGGAATTCCAATATATTTCTGTTCATACAGATCATCAGTGACATTTTATGTCACTGCTTTTAGTCTTGATGAAAATGTACTTCACAGTCACGTACTTAAATAAGATCATCCCTAACTAAATATTTTAGAAAAGCCAATGGATTCTCAATTATCTTTTGGTCAAAGGACAAAAAAGAAAAATAGGAATGGCTATCCCAATATATTCATTCTGAAAATAATGATAATACAGAATTTAAAGGTGTCTTATTTTCTTCCTGTACATTTCATCAGGCACTACTCTAAGAAATAATGATAGATTTTTATCCCATTTACCCTTGTTGCAATAAATCTATGAGGTAGTTATGCTTACTATTATGCTTATTTATATAAAATGAGGTATAAAAATTAATAATCTGTTCAATATTATACAGCTATTAAAAGCCAAAGTTAGGATCTGAGTTTAAGTTTTCTGACTGCAAATCACATGTTCTTAACTTCTATACTATGCTAAGAATCAGTTTCTTTAACATCTTAAAACACTCTCCCAAATGATTTGAAATGGTTAATACTAAGGATTAAATGGGTTATTTCTTTTATTCATTTGCCATCAGAGATGATGTCCCCTAGTCCAACAAATATAATGAATGATTATAATATGTCCAATACTCTGCTTAGTACTAGAAAATAGTAGGGGGCTGGTAAGAAAATACCTTAATAAACATTTGAATGTTATACAAAAATATTTGTGATCTTTGATATTATAACAGCTTTGGTATCTGAGGTCTTTGAGTTATTTCCTTTAGTCTATTTGATAAAGTCATGAAAGTGCTTGAAATACATCACTGCTATTAATAGAATACTGTAGTAATATTGCTCCCAAATAGTCATTCAGTGCAGGCAATTGGATAATCAGAGTGTAAACTTCTAATGGAAACTATAGATAATTATAACCAAGTAAAAAGTTCTCCCTCTTTACTTTTCATTATTCCACTGTTATTGGAATAATTATTTTATTATTCTGAGCTTTCTATGATCTTTTATAACTATTACCGAAGGATCTCAAATTCCTACAATTTTTTCTATCCCTCTAAAGAAGGGGAAATAATTTTTTTCTCCACACTTCTAGATTCTTGGCTGAGACATCAAGTGAAAAAAACAACAACAACAACAACAAATCAATAGGAGAAAATGACAATTAAAGGATCTACAAAGATATGGGACTCGAAGCAGCCAGGCAGTGGAGGTTTATGTATGCCATCCTGAGCTATGGGAAAGGATAGTGGTTGCGGGGTTCAAAGGGGAGGAAAGGAATTCACAGAAAGAGGAGGGGAGCAACTATTTGACCTTCCATGCAGTAAGTCTCTCAGATGAAAAAGTTATCTCTTAGAATAGCTCCTCTTTCTGATACAGATGTCCTTTCTACATTATTTTAAGCTGCTAAAGGGGAGGTAAAACACTTTCCCTAAGTCTGCAGGTTCTAGCTTGCCTCCAACTCCACTTACTGAAGTGGCCTATTTTGGGGTGGCACATCCTGCTCCACTTCACTCTTGTGCTGAAATAGCATCAACAATTCTATTTTTAGGCAACAATCTGTTTCCCTTTCTTTCCCTATTCTTGTATACCAGAATGGCATTTCAAAGTTTAGAAAGAAAAAAGGTAGGCTGTATTGTAGAGTTTTGTTTTTCTTTTATTGTTGTGAATTTGGTTGAGAAAAAAGGTAGTTTATGTTCTAGAGGGGTTTTTTCCCCTCTTTCATTGTTGCAAATTATTAATTCTTGCATTCAATGACTAGTTGCTGAGAATCAACTGTGTGACAGCACTTTGCCCCCTGGGGACACAACTCTGAGGAAGAGAGACCAGTTCTGTGTTATTACTGAGTTTTGCTGGTGAGGAATCAGATATTCACACATGAGTACTAGGATCTGGAGTTATGAGAGTATATCAGGAAACCTGGGGATCAGAAATGGTTTCTTTTAGCACAAGGCAAAATCTAAAGATGATGTAAATGAATGACAGGTTGAATGTAAAGATTAGAAACAAGAAATAAGACAATATGAAAAGGTCTAGAGGCAGCTCAGGATTTTGCATACAGTGATTACGGAAAAGGACTAAAATCTGTCTGGAATTCTGAGAGCAAGTAAGAACATGGAAATAGATGAGACTGGAGAGGAAGGAGAAGGCTCCTTTCATTTAGGACCTTGTAGGCCATATATTTTGGTTTTCATCTTAAAGCCACATGCAAATGGTATAGACCATAAAATACTTATTACCCTAAAAGCAATGGCAAAATATTAAAAGGTACGCATGTTTTTATTTGTAAACATTACTGTGGTTAAATACAGAAGATTAAACTAAAGAGTGTGACAAGACTGCCTGTAGGAAGAACAGTTAAGAAAAACATTTGATTAGGTAAGAAGAGATTGTATTAGCATGATGACATCAGAGCCTGAGAAGAGAAGGTGGATATGAGTTTGTTTGTTTTCTGTAGGAATTAAATTCAGGATTTATTGATGAATTCAGCGTAAGAAAGTGAGGGAGATGGGCAGGCTCAAAGGTTACCCAGGTTTCTGAATTATGCAAATGGTGCAAAACTGTGCCATTCACTAAACTAATACACAGTGGAAGGCCAGGTGTGGGCTGGGAGTAGCACCTGAATTTCTATTTGTGATGTTACATTAAAGCACCTTTCAAATTGCTAGTGCCTGTGTTGTCTGGGCAGGAAATATGATATGCAGGCCATTCACGTATAAATGCTAATTGTCATGTTAATATAGGGAACAAAGTGAATAGTTTTGAAATTTTATTGAAAACGCATCAGCCTTAAAAGGAAATTTTGAATATAGGCTAATATAAGAAGGTTTTCCTGGCCGTTCTCTCTTCCAGGTAAGGAACAAACATCTCTGAGTAATTCCAGATTGTTGTCTTTGTGTGACCTGTCTGCCAGACACTCTTAAGCTTTAGGCTGCCATAAGGACAATGTATCATAGGTTCAGTGTCTCTGAAACCAGGCATTATTTCTTTCCAATCTTCTTTTTGGTTTTAACTTTGACCTGTTGCATGAGGTTATTTTTTAAATACATGGCTTGTTTTTACCTTGATAACAATTTAAAAAATAAGTTACACTGAGCATTCAAGTATTTGTATTCATATCTTGTGGTTTAAAACAAATTGGATGTGGGAATCGGGTAGGTACCTGAGCAGTTAGAAATTTGAGTCATGAAAAACAATGAATTTGTGATTGAACCAAAACAGTCAAGGGTGAAATTAAATAGATTAAGGAAGTCAATTTCCAAGGTACAGGCATCATCAGGTAACCTGTGTTTTCTGTGACAGATTATCCATAGTCAATAGACAACAGGATCACCAGGCCCCAAAATTGCTTTTTAGTCTTCACTTTGACCTTCATTTGGATATTTTGCATACTTAATAGTTCCTGACTATTCCATCCATAATTACTTTCTTCAAAATAGTTCTGAATATACTAGCTATTAAACATTTTTGTACATTTCAAAACTGATTAATTATACTTTTATGAATGCATCATTTCAAAATAAACACTGGGTGTTATGAACAATGTTATTAATAGGTTATTTTTATGCATCTGACTAATCTCTATTCATTAATGTTGTGAATCTTTAAAGAATTAATTATATTTGGTTTGATCCAGATTAGGTAAAGTATTCATTGGACATAAAAACATTTTATTGGGGTATCTGGAACCTGCTGGATCAATAAAGTTTAGTGGAAGTCATCTAGAAGGGTCTGACTGGGAGGAAATGCAGCTGAGCCTTTATTCCTGGGCAGTTTCTGCTGGGGAAGGAAGAATGAGGACAGACTTCTGAGCAGCTCTCATGGGTGGTATTTATAGGAGCTTGTAGCTGGACAGACTGTAGTTCAGGGAAAGTTCAGCAAGTCTTCAGGACTAACTCTTGCCAGGTTCTGAGGTTATTGAGGTGAATGTGACACATACTTGGTCTGAAGAAGTTATGAGAAAGATACAATATTTTCCCATGGAGTACACTGTGTACTGCAGGGATACAAAGAAGAGACATCATTCAGTCTACTAGGGGTATCCATCCTGTGGCCTGATGGCTCTGAATGCAGCCCGACACAAACTCATAAATTTACTTATAACATTATGAGAATTTTTATGATTACACGTGGCAATGTATTTAATGTGTGGCTCAAGACAACTCTTCTTCTTCCAGGGCAGCCCAGAGATGCCAAAAGTTGGATACTCCTGGGCCACAGACTAAGAAGAAGGAAGCTTTTTTCAGAAAGCAGTGATACCTTGTCAGATTCTTAAAAGAGAAATAAAAGTCAGCCAGGGAAATCAGTAAAGGAAGTTTCAGTAAATGGCACTGCAAACATAAACTTGGTTTGTGATGGCTGGAGAATAACCTATGGAATGAAAAGGGTAAGGGAGTTAGACAGGGTTGAGCTATGGGGAGTTGAACTTGGATTAGCTATATAAAGAAAGTCTGTCAATAAATTTAATAGTAACCAACTGGAAAACTTTTTAAGTATTTGTATCCAGCTCTCTCCTTTTCTTCTCCTTTATCCTCCTTGCTCCCAAAAGTCATCAATTATATAGCTGTACCTCTACCAATATTCATACACAAATACATAATTTCTGTTTACTATCTTAAATGATGATGCTCTTCACCAAGGCAATAGCCTGAATAGTCCACTTCTCTCTGAAATACAAATGGAAGATATGTTTGGTAATTTAAGAGTTTCTTCTAGGAAGAACAGTTTAGAATTTGTTTACTCTTTCCTCACAAATCATCTCTGCTTCCCGGTTATCCCATTTCCACTCCCATGTGTATTTTCCCTTTTAATCTAATCACATGTATTGTTACTGGATTTCTTAAAGAAATGATTCCACATATACCACATTGTACTAAACCTGTATTGTTGCTTTTGTCTTGTTCTAATCTTCCCCCTGAGATGCTTGAAAGAAGGAGCTGTTGATTTTAGTTCCCATCTTTAGCACATGGTAGTTGTGCAACAGCAACTCATGTATAGTTTGACTCAGTGAATAATTGTTGACTGCAAAATAGAATAAGGAACTAGGTAAATAAAATAAAGACATGGAAGGAAAGATAAATTGTGGCTGGGTTTTGGGTGAGTTTTCATGGTAGAGGTGACATCTATTTTCACCAACACAAGCAGATATTTGCCAGGTAAGAGTAGAGGCAAAAATTGATCTAGGTAACAAAACTTTCCAAAAAATACAAGACACATTCCAGCATGAGAAAGGGGTCTGATGTGACAGGAGGAGGCCATAGAGCTTAATTCTAGAGGATGTGGAGACCATAACATCCTTTGAAATGTTATCCCAAACCATTTAGTTCAGAAAGTCTTTTAAATGATGAAACATACTTGTTTTTGTGCCAATAAGTACCACTATTTTACCTTGGATTTGAGTACCTGAAAATAATTTTTATGGACAAAAAATGGATGAAATATGAAAACAAACATTCTGGGAGATAGGTCAGGAAACCATTGAAAGAGTGACATATAGTGACATGTAGTGAGTAGCAGTGCTACATTAGGAGTGGGGTGAGGGAGAAGAGGGAGTGTTATGAGTACCACATATTTTAGATCCAAAAATACTGTGGCTTGTCTTGAATATTGACAAGGATGAAAGATTGTAGATCTGTGATTTTAAGCTTTATTTGAGAGAGCACATACCTTACAATATAGAATAATTCTTTCCAAAGTATTATTCATGGCCATGTGTATAATAAATAGAATTTTCATAAATAAATAAACAATAAGCCTTGGCATCATCTCCCAATTAACACACATGCTGGGGTGGCTTTAGGCCAACTTGATTCATGCTGCTGTCACAGGAGTGCCCCAAGTACATTTACCTGCAGAACATACCCCTATCAGGATCACCAGTACCTCCTAGGAGACTGCTGTATGTCTCAGAAGTGAACATTTGACATCTTGCAAGCAAAGCCTTCACATTTTAATTATCATGAGTATCATAGCTTATGATATGACTTATATGTTTATTATCATGAGATCCTTGGCAGGAAATTAGTATTGTTTGAAGTAATGAATTAGCCTTCAGTACTGATTGGCAGACACTATTTTTAAGGTTTGTTCAACATAGAATAATAGACTATTCCTAAGTAATTTGTATTTACTTATTTTAAGAAACATATACATGTGTTTTATATTATTTCCAACGGGCATATATTTTCAAGTTAATGTGTTGATATTATAATTTCAAATTTGTTATAAGGATTTGACATATTTTTCTCAAATTATTTGGTGATATACCTGCTATTATATGATGCTATTTATATCTGTAAATCCTCACTAAATATATACATATATTCTTTCTTCCTTTCCTTCTTTCATTTTCTGATCTGCTTCCATTGATGACTCTATCCTTTTGACTCCAGACTGGCAATATGAGGGTAAGATGAAAAAAATAAAAATTCCAAACAACCTCATGAGCATTGCTTGTCTGTCTTTGTTTTATCCTCTTTAGAACATTGTTAACATTTTATTAACTCTTTTTAATTAGACTCTTGATCACAATTAAAGTCCAATTATGTTTGTTTCTGTTGTGAAGCTTTAATTACAACTTATCCTTGTTAATCATTTCTTTATGTTATTTCTTTGGGTTAAATTACCATCCCATTATCTCTGTCCTGAAGGACTTTTGCTCTCCCATGGTCTATGCTGGTGTTTTCTCAGTAATATTTGAATAGTTTTATGGTATACAAAGTGATTGTGTTATGATATGGTAAGCAATCTCTGTGGCTCATGAGTTTTTAAATAAAAAGTTGTTAAAAGTAATGATGCATAATTTGATTGTAGGATTTTTCATTTTAAGTGTCAATATACATCTCGATTAATTTGATCTCAGAGTGAGTGCTCCTAGAGTTATGATTTCTTACCCTCGGTTGTTTTCTCTCTTTAGATTGCAAACTAGCTAGGGGAGGTCCACCAGCTACCATAGTTGCTATTGATGAAGAGAGTCGGAATGGTGAGTGAGTTTTATGTTTTACAAGTGACTTATCTAAGAGGGATTTCTTCTAATTTCAATGCTCTATTTGTTATGTGTGGAAGTACTAAATAAAAGCTTCAACCCAAATTCACAAACAGCTCCCCTTGATTTCTCCCTGGGAAGAGTTTAAATACTGCCATTTTCAGGTAATGCTTTACTTGGAGTATATTATGAGAAACTCTAGATAATGGCTTAGTTTTGATTGTGAAGAAGTCATTTGATTTAGTTCAGTCAAGAAATGCATCCAGATACTGGCTGCAATTTTTCTTTGTCAATAGGCAGAGTTGACTATTATGCATAAAATCACCTAGTCATCTCACTGAAATACATTACATTCGTCCAAAGAAGTGGACTACAAGGTAAGCCTTACACTGCTAACTTAAATTGACTAGAATCTGTTAAGGATCAGGATCCATAGTTTATTAGACCCAGCAATTAAGAAATGGTTAAAGGGAAAGCTGAAAGTTCATGGGAACAAAGACTGACAGAAAGTGTAGAACACATTAAAAAGTATGAATTTTCACGTGGATTGTTGCTATTATTAATAACTAATACTGAATTTATATTAAGGTCTTTAAAATGATAATTGTCCTCATCAAAACAAAAATAGATATAATTAGAACTTTTTTCATAACACTCTTTTAGCATCCCTAAACTTTAATGTACAAATATTTAAAGATTATCCTCTACTAGGTAGTCATGAAATAATAATTTCTCTTGACTTCTGGTTTCTAGTTTAAACCATTCTAATTATTGGAATGTTCTCTGTGGCTTATTTTGTCTACTAATTCTATAATGGACCTTTCATTACTTTTGTTTGATTTGTAATTTCTATCTATTCTAAGCATTGTGTTTTCCAAATTTACATTGTTTTATAAAAGCAAACTAATTTTATTTGAACAACCTAACTGGAGAAAAGAGTAGGTGAACATGTGTTGTAGCCACAGAGGGACATTCTATGTCAAATTTTAAAACATAATGGCAGAATAAGCTAAAATAAGTTTTTTTCTCCCCTAAAAGAGCTATCTGAAAGGAAGACAATGTTTACCATGAAATGTTCACTTGACTCCTTACAATAGCAGACTTACTACTTGAACGTTTGTCTCATCCAGCCTTTTTTTTAAAGATTTATTTTCAGAGAAAGAAGGGAGGGAGAAAGAGAGAGAGAGAGGGAGAGAGGGAGAGAGGGAGAGAGAGACATCAATGTGCGGTTGCTGGGGGCCATGGCCTGCAACCCAGGCATGTGCCCTGACTGGGAATCGAACCTGCGATGCTTTGGTTCACAGGCCGTGCTCAATCCACTGAGCTATGCCAGTCAGGGCTCCAAATTTCCATATTTTTAGAATTGTCAAATATACAAGAATATGGTTTTTCATAGAATTCAACCTACATATATTTTGAAAACTTCCCTAATGTATGTAATACCTGTATTATTCACTTTATTATGGATTTATTGTTTAGCATTAAAAACATTCCTTTACTCCTATGAAGAATTGGCATAAACTTTTTTCCACATCCTTTAGAATAGGTCAAAAATGCCTGCAGCTTTGTTGACCTCTGTTTAAAAAAAAAATATTATACTGAAATCTAGCAACACTTTAAAAAATCACAAAAATTTGAGTTTTTCAGTTTTAAAATGTCACTATTAAGCATATATTGAGCAAATTGGAAATAAGCTCTTTATGTGCCTGCAGAAAAGGAAACATATATAAAATACTATACCAGAAAAAACTTTCTTCCTTACATGTACAATTACGGTTTATTTATGGTTAACTATTTTTTTCTGTGAACAAATCTGTATTTTATAAATGTTCTATAATGAAAACAGTTTTATTTTTAAACCAGATATTTTTTTAAAAGAGAGAAGACCAAACTATATTTTATTTCTACTGTTCACCAACTCCCTTGAATGTATAAGCTGAGCTGAGCTAAAACACTGAATTTAAATACCTAATTTTGTTTTAATGTGTGATTCTATACAGAACTTATTCTACCATCCTGGTAACTATAGCCCTGAATATAATGATATTTTATCTACCATTATGTTGATTAGATCCCACTTTTCACAGGATCTCAGGAACTCTACAAGGATGTTGCCTGTATAGTGGCATATTGTGAAAGCTCAATTTTTTAGTTTTAGAAAAATGTAACATGATATAGTACAGTAACTTGCCCTTTAATTGGCATATTTTGAAGAAACTGCTAACTACTCAGAATGCTGCCAATGTTATCTGAGTGTATTACAAAAAGTATAAATAACCAATTCAGAGACTAACTACATTTTTCTTTTACATTAAATTTCTGATATAGGGCAATCAATCAAATAGACCTCTGCCAGATATTATAATGTAGTGTGTAATCATCCTTATCTTAAAAGTCCAAAGGAAACAATATATGAAAATGTCATTATATAATTTTTAGGCAATCTAAGAAACTTCCTAATAAGACTATCAATCTAGTCCTGCTCTTAAACTCTCTTAATTTCCTTTTTCTTCATTTTAAATGGTAGTAATAAAGCATGTGGGTTTCTTTGTCTACCAGTATAATAAACACTCATTTTTAAAGGTTTCAGGGCTTTCTAAAAGTATGTCATAGCAAATAGTTTTTTAAGCTTAATTACTAAGTTTATTGGGTGTCAACTTTCCTTTGTCTTGCTCTATTGGTTTTTACTGCTAAACAGTTGTATTGGTAAATATATCCTCTACTAAAGTACAGCTTTTAAATAATTCAGTTTTTTTAAAATATACTTAATTTTCTCATAGAAATCATTGAGGTACATTTATAGATTGTCCATGACTTATAACATACATCTGCATATTTCAACATTTTTACACTCTGTTGGATGGAAATGATTTCTCTTTTTGTGAATATGTATGCTAAATGCACTTGCACATATGTAAATGTTTGAAACAGTTAAAAAATTAAGAGGTGGAGATTCATAAACTTCATCATCCTGGGTCCTACTAGATTTTTCCCCTCATTGGTAATTTTCCTCAGCAGTGTATTGATAACAGATTCATCATATCATCTTTGGTCTCAATCAAGAGTTCATTTTCTTTTTTTTAAATTGTACTTTTATCTATTATGCTATTACAGTTGTCCTAATTTTTCTACCTTTTCCCCCCTCCACCCAGTACCCTCACTTCATCAGGCAACACCCCAACATTTTTCATGTCCATGGGTCATGCCTATAAGTTCTTTGGCTACTCCATTTTCTATATTGTACTTTATATCCTCATGGCTATTCTGTAACTATCTATTTGTATTTCTTAATCCCCTCATCTCTTCATCCATTCCCCCACATACCCCTCCTATCTGACAACCATCAAAATGCTCTCTGTATCCATGATTCTGTCTCTGTTCTTTTTGTTTGCTTATTTTTTAGATTCAATCATTGATAGATACATATTTTTTGCTATTTTATTGTTTGTTCATAATTTTGATCTTCCTCTTTTTCTTAAATAACTCCTTTTAACATTCCATATCCTAATGGTTTGGTGATGGTGAACTCCTTTAGTTTTTTCTTGTCTGAAAAGTTCTTTATTTGCCCTTCAGTTCTAAATGGTATCTTTTCTGGGTATAGCAATTTTGTCTGTAGTCCCTGCTTTTCATGACTTTAAATATTTTTTGCCAATCCCTTCTAGCCTATAAAGCTTCTTTTGAGAAATCAGCTGACAGTCTTATGGGAACTCCTCTGTAGGTAACTAACTGTTTTTCTCTTGTTGCTTTTAAGATTCTCTCCTTATCTTGAATTTTTGACATTTTAATGATGATGTGTCTTGAAGTGGGACACTTTGCATCCACCTATTTTTTTTTAAGATTTTATTTATTTATTTTTAAAGAGAAGGGAAAGGAGGGAGAAAGAGGGAGAAAAATTTCAATGTTTGGTTGCCTCTCATGTGCCCCATACTGGGAAACTGGCCTGCCACCCAGGCATGTGCCCTGACTGGGAATCAAACCTGCAACCCTTGGATTTTCAGGCTGGCACTCAATCCACTGAGGCACACCAACCAAGGCTGCATCCATCTTGTTTGGGATTCTGTGTTTCCTGGACTGGCCTGTTTATTTTCTTCACTGAATTAGAGATGTTTCATTCATTATTTTTTCAAATAGATTTCCAATGTCTTGTTTTTCCTCTCCTGGCACCCCTATGATGTGAATGTTGGAGCTCTTGAAGTTGTCCCAGAGACTGCTTATACTATCATCACTTTTGGGATTTTTTTTCCTTATTCTAATTGGTTGTTTTTTGCTTCCTTATATTCCAAAACATTGATTTGATTCTTGACTTTATCCACTCTACTGTTGATTCCCTGTAAATTGTTATTTTTTTCAATTAGTGTATTCTGGATCTGACCGAATCTGGATCTTCATTGTGTTGGATACCAGCCAGCAGTATCCATCGCTGCTGCAGATGCTCATTGAAACACGAGAAAAACATACACACAGACTATTGAGTACTGTGGAGAAATAGGAATGGCCTGGCCACTCTTTCTAGTGGAGAGCACCCCATCTTCCTGCCTGAGCAAGCTTTTATTAAGAATACAGATACAATTTGTAGATTACAGTCTGACAGGGAAGATAAAACAAGTAGGTAGGTTTCAAAGGGGCTGGAAGATCTCCCGCTGGGATTCTGGGCTGAGATTTTGGGGTTTTATCGCTTAAAAAGACTATCGGACCTAAAAGGCTAGTTTTGTTTCCTGCACGTGCCTTCATATTCTAATTCAAGAGCATCCTCCAGCAAGAAAATCTCACAGGATCTTGCATATTGTATGTCCCAGGCCTGATTACCCTGGGGGTCCACCCACTCTGGTCTGGACTGCACTGTTCCTGTTATTTTTGCAGGCCTGAGTCGAGCAGAGGAGACAAAGGCAGCCAGGACACTTGGATTTCTCACAACTAAGCACAAGGACTTAGGTTTTGACAAAGTCAAGGGGGCAGGGGTCAATGTCCATTATCCCTTCATTTCCACAGCCCCCCAAGTCACTCCCTGAGGCCTCCACATGATCATGCCTGTCTTAGGTGATTCCCCCCTTGGGAAATCTTACCCATCATTGGCTAACTGATCAAACATTGGGGGCCAGGCAAGGAGCAGAAGCAGCGCTCCTGCCAGGGAAATAAGTTTTGTCTCCTTAGTGTCTCCTGGTCTGGAGGTCTCTCACTCAGCCTTAGCCACGGGGGGTTACAGCTTCCTGAGACCAGGCAGGGCATACCCCAACACCTCATTTTTGACTGGATCTTTTTTTATGCTGTTGAGTTCCTCACTAAGTTCCTTGAGCATCCTTATAACAGGTGTTTTGAACTCTACATTTGATAGATTGCTTATTTCCTTTTTTTTTTTTAGATCTTTTTCTGGAGTTTTGATCAGTTCTTTCATTTGGGCCATGTTTCTTTGCCTACTCAATTTGGCAGCCTCCTTGTGTTTATATGTATTAGATAGAACTGCTTTGACTTCATGTCTTGGTAGTGTGGACTAATGTAGTAGACATCCTGTAGGGTCCAGTGGCACAGCCTCCCCTCTCACCCAAGGTAGGCACTTGAGGCATTCCCTTTTTGTGTGCTGAGTGCACTCTCCTCTTAAAATTGAGCCTGGGTTGTTACTGGCAGATCAATGAGAGGGATTTACCCAGGCCAGTCAACTGCAAGGATTGGCTGTGACCTCTTACCATCAACCTCTGCCCTCTGTAAAGGATCAACTGTGCAGGGGCAGTGTGGAGTCTTCTGACATGGTCTGTAGCTGGCCCTGGGGTTTCCCATGTGGTGCAGGCGAAGGTCAACTCCAACCTATGTTTTGCTGGGGGCACCTTGTCTGAGCTATAAAGCAATCTGAGATAGATGCTACTTGTTCTGGGGTTGGAGATTCCCAGGCAAAGCCAAGGTGTGAATCTAGTCTGCCTGTTGCCTGTTTGAGAGGATTTAGGAAGTTTTGAAGCATGAACCAAGACTAGCCATTCATATGGAAAAGCAGTTTGGGTGGGCCCCTAAATTGGATGAGGTGGAGTCTCTGAGGATCTCTAAGGTGGGTCAAAGAGTATTAGACAGGTTGATAGAGTCAGATATGGCACCAGCTTGTGGGTTCTGCAGTGGAAGGGCTTAGTAAAGAGAAATGGCCTCTGTTCACCTTGATGCCAGGCATTTCAGTTTCTCCCTGTATGCCCCTGGGGCCTTTTAAGCTGCTCCCAGGTGCTAGAGCTCAGAGGAAGTAAGTGTGAGTAGGTATGTCTGTCCTGAGTGAGTTCTTTAAGAGGAACTGCTGGGGGCTCTAGCAATTTCCTCCACCGATTCAATCCCCACTGGTTTTTGCAGCCCAAAGTTGTGGGGATTTATCTTCCTGGCACTGGAACCTTGGATTGGGTGGCCTCGTGTGGGGCTGGGATTCCTCGATCCCAAGATATCCCTCAAAAATTTTTATCCACCATACATGAGTGAGGAACCGGCCGATTCTGCATCTGTGCCCCTCCTACCAATCTGGATGGATATAGTTTCTTTCATTTCATAGTTGTCAGACTTCTATTCAACTTGATTTCTGATGGTTCTGAGTGATGGTTGTTCTATATTTTGGATGTAATTTTGATGTGGTTGTATGGAGAGGCAAGCCATGTCTTAAGTTTATTTTCATTGCAACTACCAGAGAAAGCAAGTGTATGTTGTAAGGACACAAATTCAGCACATAAAAAAAACACACGTTGGTTCCTGACAACTATCAGAAAGCGCTTGGGCTAGTATATAGAAAATGTTTTGGGCATAATTACATTTAGAAGGGAGAACAGACTTAGAACATATCATTTCATCAATAAAATGAGAATTTCTAAAAGTTCTTTCTGGAAAATGGACATATATCCAAATCCTGCATATGAATGAATAGGACAAGTTTATTCATAATTGCTAAAAATTGAAAGCAAGAAAGATGTCTTTCAGCAAGTGAATGGATCAATAAAATGTAGTATATCCAGACAAATTCAGTGCTAAAAAAAAAAGCCGTCAATCAATGAAAAGACCTGGAATAAATCTAAATATCTAATTACCAAGTGAAAGAAGTCAATCCAAAAAGGCTACACACTACTACATACTGTATAATCCCAGTATATGAATCTCTGGTAAAAGAAGATGATGGATAAAATAAAAAAGATCAGTATTGCTAGGGGTGGGCAAGGAGAAGATGAGTAGACAGAGCACAGAGGATTTCTAGGGTAGAGAAAATATTCTATATTCAAATGATGGCTATGCCATCATACACATGTGCATGTATAACACCAAGAGTGAAATCTAAGGTAAATTGCAGACTCTGAATGGTTATGATATGTCAGTGTAGGGTCGACCTGCATTGTCAGCCCAAATGTACTATTCCAGTGAGTGGTGTTGATAACTCGGAAGGCTAACCTGTGTGAGGGCAAGAGGTATATGAGAAGTCTTGGTATCTTCACTTCATTTTTGTAGTGAACCTAAAATTGCTCTAAACATGAAGTTTTAAAATAATCTTTCTGGAAATATATGTTCTAGCTTCACGGGACTCTGAGCTGCTCATGGCATTGAGTCCTTACTAGAAGGAGCGAGGCCAGGAGCAGTTACACGCGAACTATTTACAGCCTGCTCTGAGTGCCTGCCAAATCAGAGTCCTGGCTGCTTTACAACCACTGTGAACTGGCATTCAAACAAGCTTGGGAACAAGTGGTTCAGATTAATTCTCAGAAATTGGATAAATACATAGGCAGTGTTGAGTCAAGGGGACCAGATATTGTTTTAAGTTATGGCTTGAATACAACACTATGATTATACAGAATTGGACAGGTTCAGAGGCAAAAAGGATATCACTGTGTGAGATATTAGAAGGTCCATTCTAAATGTATTTTATGGATGTAAAGTTAAAAATGTATTGTGAGTTCACAGCAAATTTGAGAAATGAAAGATGATATTGAGTGTCTTCACAATTTGAAGGCAGCTGCCAATAAACAGTGCCATAGTCAATTCAATAAAATGTTTCCCTGTCCTTGTTAGGGTAATTTCCAGGGCCAAAGTGAAAACTGAGTTAAATATTACAGACTCTTCCTTACATGCTTCCAGGGAGATAGAGAGGTCATGTAAAGACATAATGCATTCATTTGGTCATTCCTTCCCTAGAGATCTGTGGTTCATACAGCTAGGCGAGGGAGAGGAGGTATACAGAGGTTGGATCTGCATTTGAAACAGTTGTTAAGGGACATTAGAAGTTGCTCCTGTCAGCCTTTTCCTTCCATTGTCAAAATCACTAGGCTTGGCAGAGGAGAATATTAAACTTTTATGCTGGCATATTTTACTCTTTATAGTTGCCAATTGTATATCTCTCTGATTTATAGTAAAGAGTTAGTCAAACTCTGCACTTCAGACCTCCAAGGAGTCCCCAGTAGAGTGATTCACAGTACTAGTAAAAGAGGCCATATACTGATGGGTAAAAAAAGATTTTAAATAACCAACATGTCTTCATGAATATTCCCACGGTTCAAAGAGATGTGATACAATTTTTTGACATATAAGTTTCACAATCCTCCCCTTTTTGTTTATCTTCATTCTTCTTGTTCATTCCCTAAAGAAAGCAAGGTTTAAAGTGGATGAACATTTTTGCAAGAAGAACAAGAGTAGACATAGGTTAGACTATAGAATAGCTCAGCGTAGATGACTAGAACCCCCAGTGCAGAACTACATCAGATGTTGAGAAGAAAGGGAACTGAGGAACCAAACTGGCGAGTACCAGGCGACCTAGGTGACAATATTCCTCTGGGGTAAAGTGAAAAGGTTGAGGGTATGACCAAGAGGCTGAGGTGCTAGGAATATATAGTAGATGGGAAAATGTTTCAATCATAATCGCCAAAGACAGAGTCCTTGGCTTATGTAAATATTTGAGAGAAATATTATTGAAAGTTGAAATTCTTATCTGGGCTGGTCCTTATGCCATGCTTCTTCTTCATTTGTTTGTTTGTTTGTTTCTTCCCAATGTGTCTAAACTGGAACACCTCTTTAAGACTTCCTGAATTTCATTCCCCACCCCCCCATTTTATGATAAGTATTCTGGTTATTTCAAATAAAGCACATAACAAATTGTGCCCTACCTAATTTGTGCATTAAATCAAATATGAGAGGTAGGATAGAATCTTACATATTAAGCTTAAAAAAATGTACAGGACTTTACTCATAAAAATAAAAGGGAGAGGGAAATCTGGTATATATTTCTTTTGGGAAGGATGTTTTGTTTAAAAAATTACTTTCTACAAGCACTTTTGTCTCACCTCTATTCTGCATTATTGTTTTATTGCTGAGGTAAATAGTGTTTGCCACTTTCTTAAGAAAGTGAGATTAAGAAATCTCAGAATAACTCTACATCTGAAATGTAGATAAATTAAAAGGAAAATTTAAAACAAAATAAAATATGGTTTTATTCAGCAGGCTATACATGTGTGGAATGTTGCAGCTCTAACAATGACAAGTGCTATAAAGAATAAGATAATTAATAGATGACTGTGCAAGTATATAAAATATTAAAGCTTATTGTAATGTTAGTCTTAATATTTTAGTAATAATCTTTACTAATCCTTTGCACAGGTTATATAAGATTATAAATGCTGACATCAAGTAAATGACCTTTTGCTAAATGTGGTAGTTTTGTTATTCTAAATAAATAGAAAATAATGTATGTTCCTTTTGTTCTTTAATTTTATAATATCATAACTGGATTCTAACTACCAAAATAATTAAATCTTGTTATAAGACATTAGTGTCCTTCTGGCAGTATTGCTTATGGACACTGCATAGCAGAAAAATCAGGATTCCAATTTTTTTTTTTATTGTTTACTTTTCCAAATCATCATCAAGTCATGTTGGGTTATTCAGTGAAAGGTATGATACACATTGACAAGGAATTAGAACTTTTTCAATAAGTTTTGAAGGAGTTAAATGATTCTATCCAAAATATTTCAGCCAATATTAGACCTAAATTGATTTAAAAAAATCATGTCCAATCTTCACATGCTTTAAACCTCTTATTACTGTGGCTGCGATTCAACTGTCAGAGTGGAAAAGACCTGGCTCTGTTCATTGCTGCTGGAACTATATATGCAGGGGTGCATTCTGCTTCTTTGCATTTGTGCCAAAGAATCATTTTCTAAAAGGTCAGCACCTATCATCTTCTGCATCTATAATTCTGAATTGGTAAGTAAATAGAAAAGTTTCTAAGCATTAACAAAATAGGAGGGTACTTAATTTCCTCAAGTCATCTATAATTTTATTGATATGTAATCATATATTTAATTTAGGATGTTCCTTTGTGTATTAAATAGCACTAGATACATAATGAGATGGCTGGAGCTAATGAAGTGATCATGAAACAAGGAGCAAGGACAGTTCACAAGGTGGACAGGAAACAAACAAGCCAGCGAGCTAGGGCATTTTATGTAACTCTACAAGTTAGTGACCCCTCATTTACTGTTTGAATTTCAGAATGCCAATGTTATTAACAATAATGAAAAGATTCAGTCATGCAAAATAGCCCTTGGTTTATAACAAATTAAAAACATATTTAAGAAAAGACATTCTATCCTAATTGTACTTTTTATTTTTGCTTAAATCCCATATTGTAATATTATGTCTAATTGGAATAAATATGAATTACATAGAATTAAATTATGTCATAAACACACAGAAATTTAATCATAAATGATGTTATAATAAACAATTTTTCTATAGAGAGAATAACTAAATCATAAGTTATTAAGGTGAATAACTGAAGCTAGTATTGGTTTATTGATTTCATTTGCAAAGACTTGGCACATGGACCATGGGCCTTGGAGGGCAGAGAAGGAGGGAAGGCCTGTCAGCTTCTTTTCACTTGTGACCATGTATAGAATAGCAAAGAGAATCCTATAATTTTTGTCAGAATAATAGGAAACTCTATATATTAAAGATGAGTCATTCTAATTTAAATTTTGATTCCTTTTATAAGTCAAACAAGGCATAAGTGTGTCTCATGTGGTCTGCAGGCCACCAGAATTTTGACTTCTAATTCAGGCAACAAGTGGGATAGAAGTGAATTATGAATGATGTAAAAGACGAAGATTATTCCAAATGGGGGACAGGGCATCCATTGGGAGACACATTTTGGGGGATGAGGGGTCTTGGTTTTGATTTATTTATTTATTTATTTTTTGCATAGCCAACACATTTTTTTACTCTTAGGTTATGTAGTTTTTTAGTTTATTTGGGGAGTGAGTTCTTGATGGAAATTATTTAATAACTTATGGATGGAAGAGGCACCAAAGTTCAATTACTGGTGTTAGAATAAAGCTCCTGGGAGTTTCTCCTGTCCGGAACCTTTCTTAATCAATGTCTACACCTGCTCATCCTCTGAATGCTCTCTTGAGTCTTTAGGTTCCAGAATCCCCCAGTTCCCCAAAGACTTTCTTTCCCAAAATGCCCTTATAGTGGAATGGTTCCATCACTATTACCTCTCCTCCTGGTGATCAAATATTGGCTGCTAGATCATCAATCTTTCTTGCTGAGGCAATAGGACTAAGAGTTTTCTTCTCTGTTAGGACACTGGAAATCTGAAATGGGCCACTATAACTTTTGAATAGAGCAATCAGCAGTGTGAAGGCCTTAGCAATTGCTGGATGACAACAGTAAATCCCCAGGCCATTAGAAACTTCCTTGAACTTAAAATACCTCCTGTAACAGTTTTCAAAACAAATGGTCAAATGTCCTATATTTCTAACAGAAATTGCTAAAATAATTCAATTAAATATGCTTATATGTGTGCTATATGGATTCATAAATATGAAAGCACTTGGTATCATTTCATCTATAGCTACTTTCTAAAACTGTGAAGTATTCACTAAGGCTAGCATGTATTTATATTCATATCAGGGGGTACAGTTTAAGCAAATGGTTCTTGCTTATTCCTTAGAACAAATAAAAGTGGATCTCTTCATTGCACTCAATAATAGAAGGTTTGAAGAATTGCCATCACTATGCATTCTTAAAGTACACTCAGCTTGCTTTACATACAAATGGATATTAAACAGAATGTGGGGATATGATAATATGCTAAAGGTGCTTTCTTGTCAACCCCTGGTGACCAGTAGCAAAATGTTTTTAGTGTCAGTCTTCATTTTTGTTTTCTAGAGTCTGCATTTTTCCAGACAGTAATTTTTACATTTCAAGTCTTAAGTGCTGGCTGGGTAACACAGAACTCCCCTTAACTCAAGGCACCTAGGAAACAAGGCTCTTTCCATTATAATAATATTAAATTATAATCTTTTACCTAATCTTGTTCTTGCTGTTATTTTTCTCTCTGTTTGCTTTTGAAAATTTACAAATGTCCAAAATAGTGATTTGAATAGTTAGAGTTGTGTGCATTGAGAAGGATGCATGTGAACAGGGTTTTGAGTAAGAAAGGAACAGCTACCAGTCGGGGCTGACTAGGAGAATTGCCCTTCCCAGTTTCTGTCTTCTACTTTACTATAAAACAGCTGTGCTAAAAGGTAAAAGGAAACCACCTGATAACAATTCTCTCGTTCCTTATTGGAAACCACCTCTGACACGCCCACATAATTGTTTCAGTTGTTATTTCCGTCAGTCACTCAATTATTTAATCAATATTTCTACATTTATTTAGTCATTTCTTTAAGATAAGCTTACTGACACTTCACATTCTGTGAGGCCCTATTCTAAGCATTGAAGATGCATGGGAAAGAAAAGGCATAACTACTCCCCACCTGGAGGCAGAGGCAGGACCTCTAGTGAAGAAAAGTAAAGCAGAGGGAGAAAACGGAGTGTTGAGCAAAGGAGGAGGCAGTGGTGCTGTTTCAGGTGGAGAGATGTTTCTATGAGATCACACGGTAGCAGAATTCTGTGCGAAATTGAGACTGAAGATGTGAGTTGTGCATCTGGCTAGAAAATGTACATTCCAGACTGAACAAAAATAATTCAAAGGCTCCAAGGATGAATATTGTGGCAAGTTTAAGACACGGCAAAAAGTCGGCTGGAGAAATGAATGATAACAAACATGGTTGGAGAACTAGAGAAGACGGATGTCGACTGGATATATGCAGATAATTCAGAAATTTTTCTTATTGATTTGGTAACAAATCATTTGATAGTGATTTCATCCAGAAAACTATAATTTACTAGGACTAATTCTCCTTCTGATTCCTCACTCCTTATTCCCTGTGTCCTACTTTGCATAGTTCAAAATTTGAATAGACAACTGTGTGTATGGGTGTTTATGATCTCAGATCATTTTATCATTTGAAAAAAAATGTGCTCCATTCAAAAAAAGATTCAGAAAATACATTAACTAATGCAGGTTGGCTTGGCAGTATCACTGCCTCATTTAACACGTAATAGAGGACTACTGCAGCCATTCCGAAGGTCAATGTAAGTATGATTATTTTCAATCATAAATTACGAATGAGGTCTGAGAGTTTGATAGTGTGGTTCCATCAAAATTATAAGCAGTGATGTTTTTATATCACATTGTCTTCAAAAAGGAAAATTCAGTATTATAGGATTCACATTTCTGAGAAACCCTATCAAACATATTAATTTTACTTGATAACACGGTCATCTTTAAAGAAGCATGTTTTGTTGAAAGTGTTGATTAATGTGCTAGGGTTTATCTTAATACTTAGGATAGACAGACTGTGGGCCTTATTAGTAAGGAAGTAGCATCTTATCAATAAGCTCTAGGTTCATTTACTATTCTTAAAAGTTTATTTTAGGGATGTGAGTACTCTTATTGGAAGCAGTCAAACTAAAGGTAATAAATGAAGTAAAAACAAAGTGAATAATTTAAATGCTAACCTCAAAAGTTAATCCCAAAAATTAGAAACAGTTTTAGATTTCTTTGTAGTAAATAAGCTTCATGGGACACTGTTATATGCAAAGTTTTTCTTTCTACAGTATGTTTGTATTACTAAGGACTGGTTTATACCTTTGCTTAGATTTTCTTCCTGTGATAAGGAGTAGCTATGAAAGTCAATGGTGATTACTAGAGGGAAAGGGGAGCGTGGGGGCAGGTAGAAGAGGGTAAAGGGGTATTAAATGTTGATTAAAGAAGACTTGACTTGGGGTGGTGAATACAATATATAAATGATGTATTACAGAATTGTATACTTGAAACCTATAGAATTGTATTAACCAATGTCCCCCCAACAAATTCAATAATAAAAAGAAAGTGAATGTTTTATTTGTTTTATTTGAACATTCTTTTGACACCTTGACCTTTATGTCTCTCAAATAATGTTCCACAATAAATAGGTTTTTGTCAGTTGATACCACTTGGTTTTTATAATCTACTGAGTCCCACATGAAAAGTAATTATTTTGGTTTCATTTCAGTCTGTTTCAAAAAGCCTAATTCTCACAAAATAACATTTTTCTCCATACCTTTTCCTTTTTCACTGTATTCTACTCATTGCATTTTTTTTACAATCAAAGCAAAATAACTAAAATTTCATCTGACTTTGAGGAGACTAAAAACCAGCAATTTGAAATTGAATAAGAGATAGTTGTTGATGACTCATAATCCTAATTAAGCTACCAACCTTATGTATTTCTCTGATTGGAAATCCCTATTTTGCATATATTTTCTTTATCATTGTAGACAAATGAAACATTGATAGGAAACTGTGTAGACATGCCTATGATGACAGATCTGCTTTTTTTAGAAGGTTTCAGAGATTATCTTTTGGATTTCTGTTTTATAAAAGCATGCTGCTTAAGTTAATATTTTTTGAGGTGCTCTATTATATTTTAAGCATTAATGTGAAGTTAGCACTGTTCTCCATTGCATACCTGTCTTGAATTTAACATAATTTTTAAATAACTGACTATTAGTTAAGCTAAGGTTCTGGGAAGATGTACCTGTTTATTCTGTGACACATTCAGGCATAGCACAAATATTCCTGGTACACAAGGTCTGTCCAGAAGGTGTCCAGCCATGAGTAATTGAAAAATAGAGGCATTTATCGAAGAAGATGCAAGATACAAGAAACTGTGTAAATGGGACAATGACCCCTCAGTCCCTTTCAAAGTAGGCACCCTGGGACCTCACACAGTTCTCCCAGTCATCATCAGCTGCCCCGTCACATTATCCTGAGTCTCATCAATGGTCTGAAATCTCTTCCCTTTCAATGGTGACTTTAGTTTTGGGGAAAGTCAGAAATTCCAGGGCACCAAATCTGAGCTGTAGGGGGGTCAACTCACCTGGGTGATTTGATGTTTTGCCAAAAAATTTTGCAGGAGACATGATGCAGGAGCAGGCACAGTCTTGATGAAGCTATTGATTATTAGTTACCCATAGCTGGGGCCTTCTGAATTATTTGAACAGTTTCCATCGAGGAATGTTCAAGCTTAATGCAAAATTTGATGTAGACTCATTGTTCTATTAGATCAGTCATTTTGAATGTGATGGCCACATAGTACACTTGCTCACTCCATGCCATCTACCACCTCCACTGACTAGTACAGTGATGTTGTCATTGTTCACGCATGCACATTCCAGTCCACTCTCCTTGGCTGTCAGGTTACACCAATCTCTCACAAACTGTTCTGGTTATATTAACAATGGCTGGGCTTTTTCTGGACAGACCTTTGTATATAGAAAAATGTCTTCTGTGAGTTTTAGTACAAAGTAAGGCATACAATTGTATTTGTATTAGTAGTAGTTGAGAAAAAAGGAGAATCCCCTGTAAATAGACAGAACTCAGTTTTCCTATAAATATAAATCCATTCTCAGGGAATGATAGGGTAGAATGCAAATATATATAAAATACTTCATGCAGCATGGAAAACATTTATTATTATTTATTTTGAAAGATTATATTTATTTATTTTTAGAGAAGGGGAGGGAGGAAGAAAGAAAGAGGAGAGAAACATCAATGTGTGGTTGGCTGTCATGCATCTCCCCACTGGGAACCTTGCCCATCACTCAGGCACATGTCATGACTAGGAATTGAACTGGCAACCCTTTGGTGTGCAGGCTGGCATTCAATCTGTTGAGTCACACCAGCCAGGGCACAAATGTATTTATAATAGTCTATACAGACTGGAAGACAATAATGGTCTCTCTATATAAAACAGTCTATATGTATATATAATAGCATCATATTATATAATATATATCCTCGATATAGATATAGAATATATAGATATACATCCTAGATATATATTTATATATTTGGCTATAAAAATAGTCTAAAAATCTAGCAAGCTGACTGGCACACATATATATGCATACACACATATAGACACATGTATTGTGTGTATATACATATATACACATATGTATGTGTATATGTGTACATATGTATTCTATGTATAAATAATGGTATTTCATTATTCTTACTTAAGTATAAAATGAAAAAGTAAAATACTTTCCTTAAAAGCATTTTGGATCTCACCAAACAATGTGAGATAATTAAAGATCTGCAAGTGAAGTGTAAAGTGCAAAAATGCTTCCTATAATATACTGAGATGTTCTTATAAAGAAAAACAAGTTGATATATTTTTTATATATACATGAGGAAAAACAGTAGTTTTTTATCTATGTAATTATAAAAGTGATCCTAAAAGTATACATTAGAATTATGTCCTTGTCCTTTTTCTTATGAAAAAGCCTATGGGTGTTTGGGAAGAACCATTACTTTGCTATTTTTTTAATAAGTTAATAAAAAACATATTTGGGACTACTGAATTTATGTCTTTATAAACTTATTTGTTTGCAAATGTTATGTGCTGATGCCTATACATAAGCATTAGAATAAAAACAGGAACCTGTATGTACTTACTTAATCCATTTTTATTTTTTTTTCCTATCCTTGGAAAGTACTGCTGCAGCATACTGATGAGTTAATAATTGGCTATATATTTTTATTTACTTTACTCATATGCAAAAATTGCTTTTCTAGTCCAGCTTTTGCAAGCAATTCAGTATTAATTCACAATTTTTTTAATTGAAAAATATGAGTGTTTCTACTCTGTTACTGAACTAAGCTCAAAGGTATGAACTTTTCACTTTTAAACTTTTGAGCAGAGAAATGACCATTTATTACAAGGTTTCAGCTCTATTTTAAAAATCACTAGGTATAAAGTTAAACATTCTTTACATTTTGGGATATATTGCTCCAATTTAAAAAATTCCAAACATCAATATTTTCTCACATAAAATTTTATGTAACATGGAAATGATTTGATTTTTATTTAATATGTAAAACAGCTCATCTAAAAATTTTGAACAAGAGGTATTTAATGTAATCATATTTTCTTCCTAACTTAGTCTTTGCTATTTACATTGTACAAGTACAGTCGCTTTAATTATCAACCAACCCACTAAATTATTTTTAAGCTAGTCTGCATATTTTCAATATGTATTATCTAGATTGAAGAAAAAAATTAATGTGTTATATACTGATTATTCTCTCATGTCTCCAGTGGCTCAAATGTAATTCTCCAGTGCAAAGGTTCAATAAATACTGAATATTTAATACATACTGGATATTTTAAAGAGCTGATTTGAGTCATGAGCTGTGCTTTTGACACAGTAAACTTCATGATGGACAGTGCACGATGGAAAATGTCCAATGATGTAAGCTACACATTGGTACTTAGTATCAGTAAACTTCTTTCTAATGGTAGTCCGAATATGCTTCTTAACTGATTGTTATTGTCACTAAACAATGATCATATTAAATAATATCACCATTATGGAAGGAAGACCTTGCAAATCAATGAGAATTTTATTTTTGTTACCCTTTAGTAGGTCAAATTTCCCAATTTGCTTTTGCACCTCCTTAAAAACAATTTAAATACACAAAGTGTCATTCCTCATTTTAGTATGCATTAAAACCCTATTAAAGTATTTGAATTATATTTGTATGACCAAACTAGACAGAGCTGGGAGAGGAAAATGTATTGGCATATCATGTAAATATGTCTAGATCATATGTAAATATTTGCATGTTTTACATGGCCAAATAGGTTTTGTAAAAAGGGCTGAGGGAAATATCTTTTTCCTTCCTTTCACTTTATTCTAAATATGAGCATAGAAATAGAAATAGAGATAGAATTAAATGTATAATAGAGAGATAGTGATATAATATATAAATAACAAATGGGAACTTCCCAATACTGCACGTGTTCTTCCCTTTATAAAGGGCATTTGGCCTTGGAGAAGGGAGAGAGATAAAGATTTTCTTAAAGAAATTAATTTTAGAATGTAGCTAAATTCTTAATTTGAAGGTACTGTGGTATCATTTATAACTCCATGGTTTTGGAACAATGGTTTAAAGAAGTGATAGAGATTTAGGAAGCACCCCAGGAGTAAAGGTAGATATTTTATTTTAAAAGCATCTTCACATCTGTGATCCCAGAACTCACCAAGCTGCTTTCCCTTTCCCTCTCTCTCTAATTCTCAACTTAATGCCCCAGTTTGAAATAAAGTGCCCACAGTGTTAGTTAAGAATTGATTTTATGTTATAAATTAATTTATTATAAGGTACTTTTATCCAGCTTGATTTATTTATTCATGGTGAGTTCGAGGCTTATGTTTTTCTTGATTAAAATAATCGTGGAGTACAGAGAGACAATGGCAACCCTATTTCCCCAAACATCCAAGCCTCTTTCCTACTTGCAAATTAACACTTGGACTAAGAGAACCCTATGTAGAAATTGATCTATGTGACAGAAATGAAAATAAAGTTACAGAACTAAGATTTATACTTTACTCTTAGGCTCAGAATAAGAAATGCTGAGGCCCTGGTCTTGTAGCTCAGTTGGTTAGAGTGTCATCCAAATATGCTAAGGTTGCAGGTTCTATCCTTGGTTAGGGCACATACAAGAAGCAAAGAATGAATGCATTAACAAGTAAAACAACAAATCAGTGTCCATCTGTGCGTCTCTCTCTTTCTCTTCCTCCCTTCATCTCTCTCCTTCTAAAATCAATGAATAAAAAAAAGACACATTGAGATTAGCTAATCATCTATTACTCATTTAACAAGTGCCAAGTACTGTAACTACAAAAAGTCATTAAGACATCATTTCCACCCTTAAGCAGCATTTCAGTTGTGAAGATAACAATGCAGATACAATAGAAAAACAATAAGATAAGTAAGTACAAGGGGCAGAATTAATACAGAGCTGAAATTGTTTAACCATCTGGTAGAGATAAGGAGGAGTAAAGGAAAGCTTGTTTGGGAGGGCAATACCTGAGCAAGGTTATGAATTTATAGCATCTTTCCCAGGTAAAAGGAATAAGAGGGAAGGCAAGATATTCTAGGTAAATAGTCATGAAAAGATGGTTTTTAGAGAACCTAGTTGTTCTGCATGGCTTTATGATATTTTAGGTCATCCCTGGGGCATATATTAAAATTACATTGTTAGGATCGATTCCAGAAATATGAAATTCATATATTTGAATTTGAGACTCACAGATGGACACTTTTATAAGCTTCCTGAGTGATGCTATGTACTTTAATGTTAGAAGACAACTAGGAAATCATGAGTGGCCCAAAATAAATGTGATGAGAGCTAAGAGCTGGGTGTCCTTCACCAGAAGAGTAGCCTGGTGGTGGGGTTTTTGCAGTGGAGTGCCCTGGGCCATTTGCACTTAGGAGGATAATTCCATAGACTCTGGATTAGCCTCTGTAGTTAAGTCAAAGGGATAGATTAGTAGGATGCTGTTTTGATCAAGGAGGTAAATAAAAGAGGAGTTGGACTGCATTCATTGAAGTAGAAATGAAGAGAGGGGAACGGACCTTTCAGTCTTAAAATACATGATCAAAGGGCCTGGCCAGGTGGCTCAATTGGTTAGACTGTCATCCAAATATGCCAAGGTTACAGCTTTGATCCCCAGTCAGGGCACATGCAAGAAGCAACTAATGAATGCATAAATAAATGGAACAATAAATCAATGTCTCTCTCTCTCCAAACATCAACAAAACATAAAATATATGATCAAAGAATACTTTACCCCTTGTTGCCTCACATTCTACTGGATCATCTTCATTTCTCTCTAGCTATAAATATAAGGGGCTAACTTTCAGTGTCAAGTATCATACATCTAGCTTTGCCAGGCTGATGATTTCAAAGAGTGCTATATACTGCTAGAAACGGTATTGTTTGATTTAGAAGGAAAGTTTCAGAGATCTCTTGGTTTATTTTTACCTTAGTACAGCTCTGTGAGTCATGCTTATTGCAAGCACTAACTTTCTCGATTTTTTTGTTTTAATTGTCTCTACTCTGTTTCTATCCTTGTCTATTTCTGGCTGAAATTTCTCACTAAGCCCCCTTGCCTACCATAGGCCCAGTGCAACACCTGCCCTAGTTTCCCTTACCTCACAAGCAGTGACTGCCTTCTGTTCCTGAGTTTCTGTAGTTTTAACTATGTTTTCTTCCCATTGTCTTCTGCCTCTTGCTACCTTGCCTGTGATTCACTTTTGATCTACTATACAGATTAAGGTTTAGAACCATCAATGTTTTCTAAGAGTACCATTGATATTCCTTGTGAAACTGTTACCAAATTAAATTTAACCACCAGCACCTACACATACATATAAGATTTTATAGGAAGCTTAGAAACAGCCATACACACACATACTCACACACACACACACACACACATACATATATATATATATATACACACACACATATATATGATGCTGGAGACAAAAGCATAAACTCATGAAAGGGAGAAAATCATCAACAACAAATGCTTATTGTGTACTTATTGTGAGCTAAGTATTGCTATGTAAACTAAAAACAGTAAAATGAATGATTTGAAGAGATTTGCAATCTCATTGAATAGGCTGAATGTGTATATATTAAAAATATAAATAACATTTAAGAAACAGTAGAAAGAACACAACATACAGAAAAGAAAATTGGATTCAAGCCCAGTTCAACAGCTTACTATAACTTTCAAGAAAGCATTTAGCTTCACTTTCATTATTTATGAAATTGAGGAAATAATACCTATTTTATGGGTTGCTCTGAGCTAAATAGAAAATGAAGAAATGTATTTATTCAACAACTACATGTTAAATGAGAGACTGTCTCATACATGATATTAAAGAGTAGAGACACAATGAGGAATAATAAAAAAACAATTCCCCACTTTCTCAGAGCTTATATTTCAGTGGGCAAGATGAGAAAAAATGCATAGATATAAATATAGTAAAAGATGAAGGAATGAGGCTAAGAAAACACTTGGCCTATTTAAGGGACAGGAAAAAAGGTCAGTGTGGTTGGAATGCTGTGATCCAGGTGAAAAATATAATAACAACAGCAAAACAAAAAAGCTGTAAAGGTAAGCAGGGTCCAATTAATAATAGTTCATCTTGCCTCAACTTTCTTTTTACCTATGTATTAAGCACCCTTTGTATATAAATATTCTTAACACAATAACCTTATAATATAAGGGATACTATTATCCTTTATTTTACAGGTGAATAAATGGTATCTTGCTCTAGGCTACCTATCTGGTAGACCTAAGGTTTGAATTTCAGCCCTGGCTGGTGTGGCTCAGTGGATTGAATGCTGGCCTGTGAACCAAAGTGTTGCTGGTTCAATTCCCAGTCAGGGCATATGCCTGGGTTGTGGACCAGGTCCGCAGTTGAGGGCATACAAGGGCATATGAGAAGCAACCAGCCATTGATGTTTCTGTCCCTCTCTTTCTCCTTCCTTCCTCCTGTCTCTAAAATAAAACCTTTAAAAAAAGGTTTGAATTTGAGCATTACAGTTCCAAACTTGATGTTGAGGGAGGAGTAGTTCAATTAAAGGTGAAAATGAAGAAGAAGACAGGAAGAGGGAGAAAAGAAAGGGGAGGAGATGTGTGAGAAGGAGAAGGGAAAGAAAACACCCAAAAGACTACATTAAGAAAGGAAATCTAGCAAATATTATATTTTCAAATTAATGCAAAATTATATATGGACATGCGTGTGTGGAGAAATTAGGAAATATAAACATTTATTTACCTTGAGATGACCATAACATATTTTTAAAGGACTTCCATAGACTAATATATATAAAATCATGACAGTTCTGGGGGTGGGTATTGGGAGAGACACAGATAAAGCAAAAAAGAAAAAGGTCTCACAGATATGACTAATAGTGTAGTAATTGCAGCTGGTAGGGGGAGAGGTGAGTGGAGGTAAAAGAGGGTATAAGGGGGAAAATGGTAATAGGGAAAATACAATTAGAATAGATAAGTAAATAATCAAACAAAACAAATTATGCATAGTTTGTGTTTACATATTTGATATATATGATCATGGAAAATATAGACATAAAATGTAATAATACTGAATATTTATAAAGGGGAGTTGAAAACCCCATAGTAAGGGAGAATGTAAAACAGAAGTGACCTTTCTTCTCATCTGTCATTTGGGTATGTTTTCAAAATATACAGTGCATCAAGTAATAGAAGCACAGGGGTTTGGGCATTAGGTTGGATCAGACAATGATACTCTTCAACATTGCAAAATACACATTGTGCGAAGTAATTATCATTTTAGATGTGATAATGTGGTATTTACCTTATTCATTTTGAATTATTAACAAAATACTATTGTTTTACAAACTGTTGCAGGCAAACTAGGAAGATAGTGTTAATCTGTTCTGAACATCATTTCTTTCATAATTTCCCACTACTCTCATGTTTTTATTTTTCCATCCCTAAACCCTTAAATAACCAATGTGCAGTTATTCCATTATAACCATATTTTATAGTATTTTCTATTTCATGAAGGATGTTCTTTTTTAAAAAAAAATATTTCATTGCTGTTCAGTTACAGTTGTCTGCATTTCCCCCCAAACTACCTTCCACCCCAGCCAAACCCACCTTCCTCCCTTGCTTCCAGCCCCCACACCCCTTGGTTTTGTCCATGTGTCCTTTATTGTTGTTCCTGAAAACTCTTCCCCCATTATCCCCTCCCACCTCTTCTCTGGTTACTGTCAGATTGTTCTTAATTTCAATGTCTCTGGTTACATTTTGCTTGCTTCTTTCTTTTGTTGATTAGGTTCCAGTTAAGGGTGAGATCATATGGTATTTGTCTTTCACTGCCTGATTTATTTCACTTAGCATAATGCTCTCTAGTTCCATCCATGCATTATAACCATTCTTGCTTTAGTTTTTGCCTGTGCCATATGGAGGCTTTCCCAGACGGGTCATCTTAACATGGAGTCGTCCTTTCTTCTAAGTGACAGGAAATAACTTTGGGGCTAATTAGTTTGTTTTTTGCTAATGTGTTTATCATTAATGCATACATAGTTCTATTTAAGTAAAATAATATGGTATTACAATTTGTACTGAGATAAATCATTTTTGATTTGCTAATAAAATAAAGCAAGTGGTGGGAGTGGGTGAAATAATGGGTAAAATAAGAATGGACAGGAGTTAATAATCTTAAAACTGAGTAATGGATAAATGAAGCATATTACAATATTTGCTACTTTTGAGTATACTTGAAAATTGTTCCCTTAAAGAAAGTTAAAAAAAAAAACAAACAGCAAGAGACAGAAATACTGGGAGATTGAGATAAACCCTTATAAATTTTAAATTTCCACCATTATGGTGTTCAGGGCTGAACTTAGTAGAACTTCGTATAACAGCTGAAAAGAGTCAACAATTATTAGAGTATCCCTGGGCATCTTGAAAAAAATGCGTGAACAGAAATCTTCCAGAAACAGTGATTTCATCAAATCAAGGCTTCTCTTTTAACAGGTGAAAACAGTCTGGGAGTAGACATCTGAGGGCCGGTCCAGCAGCTCCATGAGGTTACAAATGTCCTACTCTCATTCTTTCTTCTCTGCTCTGTGTCTTCGTGGTCACAGACAGTTTCTACATCTCAAAGCACAACTGCTTTTCACAGCTCAAAAGGAAGAAGAATGTAACAAAAAGGAAAGAGTAGCACGACATAAGGAAAACAAAACTCTCTGTAGCTGACCTTCTCTGCAGCTTCATTGTCCAGAAATGTGTCATGTGGAACAAAGTTTTAAGGCAATCTAGGACATTTAATTTATGCTAGAAACTTTGTCACTCCTCAGTCAAATCAAAGTAATACTAGTGAGGAGGGAAAGGATCCTGTACATTGGGTAGCCAGGAAACTACCTGCCTGAGTCTACCTCTCTGGCTATACAACATCCTTAGGCAACTTCTTTCCAAACGTAGAACAGTATAGCATAACCCTCCTCTCGCCTTCCTTGAGAGACACAGATTACTTATTAAGAGAAGAGCATAATCAGAGGAGTATGTGCAAGAAAAATCTGATTTATAAAAGACCAAGGAGCAAGTTATTCAAGAATACAGTTGAGAGACAAATAATATGAAACTGAATCAAAAGAGTGGAATGTTATATAAAACTTTGGGCATGTACCTCACTAGATCCAATGAATATTGAATAAATGGCAGGAGATCAGGCAAAGGCAGTTAATGAGAGAGAGAGTCAGAGGTGATGTTAAATTTTGAATTCATGATGAATAGGAAAAGGAAATCTCTCAATTTGTCTTTTCTATAACTTCAGTGATCTCTGTGGAAGTAAGTGAAATCATAATGTAAATCCTTCTCAGGAAAATAATAATGTAATCTCTTACTTCTGAGTGCTACTCTTCAGTTTATGAAAGGTATTAATGATACAAACAAATATTACTTATTTAGTGCTTATTATGGGCCAAGTTCCATGCAAACCATATGAACATTATCTCATTTAATCATAGCAACAATCTAATAAGAAAGAAAACATACCCTTAGAGATGCCAACGTTAACTTAGGAAAGATAGTATAGGTGTATATAAACTCACTGCACTGCTACAAAAGAAATGTCTTTCTCTATTTTGTTGCCTCACATACATTATCATTCATATCCACAGATATTTGAATTTTTTGTAGATGAGTGTTTGGACATAGAGGCGTCTCTAAATTTTATTAAGAAAGTAAAAAGTACATTGAAAGCGAAATTTTCTCTGGGGGATCTTTGACTACTATTAGCACCCCCCACCCCTTATTCTCTGTGCCAGGAAAAAAAAAAAAAGAATTTAAATCCAGACATTAGGATGCTTTTTATTTCTTCTTGTCTGATTGCTGTGACTGTAACCTCCAGTATTATGTTGAATAAGAGTGGTAAAAGCAGACAGATCTTTATTCTTGATCTTAAGAGAAACATTTAGTTTTTGCCCAGTGAGTATGGTGTTGGCAGTAGATTTCTCACATATGGCTCTCATATATGCTCCCTTTACTCCCACTTTGCAAAGTGTTATTATCATAAATACATGCTGGATTTTATCAAATGCTGTTTCAGCACCTATTGATATGATCATGTGATTTGTGTTTTTTATTTCATTTTGTTTTTATGCTGTATTACATTTAATGATTTGCAAATATTGTACCATCTTTGCATCACTGGTATAAATCCTACTTGATCATGGTGTATGATCTTTTAAATGTATTGTTTGATCTGGTTTGCTACTATTTTGTTGAGGAATTTAGAATCTATGTTCATCAGAGATATTGGCCTGTGATTTTCTTTCTTTGTTGTGTCTTTACCTGCTTTTGGGATTAGGAATTTGGGAGTCTTCCATCTTTTTGAGTTTTTGGAATAGTTTGAGAAGGATAGGTGTTCATTCTTTGAATATTTGGCAAAATTCTCCTGTGAAGACGTTTGACCCAAGGCTTTTGTGTGTCAGTTTTTTTCTATTACTGTTTCAATGGTGCTAGTTGTTATGTCTATTGTGTGTTTCCAAGCAATTTATCCACTTAGCCTAGGTTGTCCAATTTCTTGGTAGGTAGCTGTTCATAGTTATTTCTTACAATCCTTTGTATTTTTGAGGTATCAGTTTTTACTTCTTCTCTTTCATTTCTAATTTTGTTTATTTGGGTTCTCTCTCTTTTTTTCTTGAGAGTCCAGTTAATAGTTTGTTAATTTTATCTTTTCAAAGAACCAGCTCCTGGATTCATTGATCCTTTGAATTGTGTTTTTAGTTCCTATGTCATTTAATTCTGCTCTAATCTTGATTGTAGTATTCCTTCTGCTTCCTCTGAGCTTTATTTGTTGTTGTTCCTTTAGTTCTTTTAGATGGAGGGTTAGGTTGTTTATTTGAGGTTTTTCTGTCTTCTTTAGGTTGGCCTGTATTGCTATGAATTTCCCTCTCATATGGCCTTTGCTGTGTCCCATAGGTTTTAGGTTATTGTATGTCCATTTTCATTTGTTTCCAGATCTTTTTTATTTCTTTCTTGATCTTACTGTTAATCCATTCATTATTTAATAACATATTATTCAGCCTTGAATGTTTTTGAGGTGATTTTTTCTCCTTGAGGTTAGTTTCTAGTTTCAAGTCATTGTGATCTGGGAAGATGTTTGACATGATTTCAGTTTTCTTGAATTTGTTAAGGCTTATTTTGTGTCCTAACATATGGTCTACCTTTGAGAATGTTCCATGTGTGTTTGAGAAGAATTAAAACTGTCATTATTTGCAGATGACATGACAGTGTACATAGAAAACCCTATAGGTTCCACCAAAAAATTACTTGACCTATTAAGTGAATTCAACAAAGCAGTGAGATACAAAGACAATATTCAGAAATAGATGGCCTTTTTGTATACCAACAATGAACTATTAGAAAGAAACACCGAGATAAAAAGCCCATTTACTATAGCAACAAATAAATTAAGGACTTAAAAGATCTGTACTTGGAAAACTATAGAACACTTAAGAAAGACATTGAGGAAGATACTAGTAAATGGTAGCATGTACCATGTTCATGAATTGGAAGTATTAACACCATTAAAATATCCATACTACCCAAAGAAATCTACAGATCCAATATAGATCCCCTTAAAACACTAATGGCATATTTCACAGATCTAGAACAAATACTTCAGAATTTTGTATGGAACCAAAAAAGACCTCAAATAGCCACAGCAGTCTTGGAAAAGAAAAATCATAATACCTGATATCAAACTATATTGCAAGGCTACTGTAGTCAAAACAGTCTGGCACTGGCATAAGAACAGACTTATAGATCAATGGAAGAGAATATAGAGCCCAGAAATAAATCCACCAATATGCTCAATTAATATATGACAAAGGGGGTATGGAGCTTACAATGGATTAGATAGCCCCTTCAATAAATGGTATTGGGAGATCTGGACTGGTACATGCAAATAAATAAAAAAAGTAGATCACCAACTTATACTATACACCAGAATAAACTCAAAATGGATAAAAGACATAACTATAAGTTGTGACACCATAAAAGTCCTAGTAGCAAACATAGGCAGTAAAATTTCAGATATCCCATGTAGCAATATTTTTGCTGATATATTTCCTACAGCAAGGGAGATAAAGGAAATAAAAAACATATGAGAATATATCAAGTTAAAAAGCCTCTGCACAGCTGAAGAAACCATCGTGAAAATGAAAAGGGAACTGTTATATGGGAGAACATATTTGCCAGTGATACATCAGATAAGGGTTTAATCTCCAAAATAAATAAAGGACTCATATGAGTCAACACCAGGAAGGCAAACAATATTATTAAACAATGGACTAGGGATCTGAACAAACACTTCTTTAAGGAGGAGTTATAGATGGCCAGTAGACATATGAAAAAAAATCTCAACATCACTAGCCATCAGAGAGATGGAAATTAAAACCACACTGAAATACCACCTCATACCTATCAGAATGACCATCATCAATAAATCAACAACAAAAAAAAAAGTGCTGGTGAGGATGTGGAGAAAAGGGAACCCTAGTACTCTGTTGGTGGGAATGCAGATTGGTGCAACCACTGTAGAAAACAGTATGGAATTTCCTCAAAAAATTAAAAACGGAACTGTGTTTTAACCTACTGATTCCATTGCTGGGACTATACCCTAAGAATCCTGAAACACCAATTCAAAAGAACTTAGGCACCCCTATGTTCCTAGAAGCATTATTTACAATAGTCAAGTGTTGGAAACAGCCTAAATGCTCATCAGCAGATGAATGGATTAAAAAACTGTGGTACACTACACAATGGAATACTATGAAGCAGAAAGAAAGGAGAAGGAATCCTTATCCTTTGCGACAGCATGAATGGAACTAGAGACTATTATGTGAAGTGAAATAAGCCAGTCAGTGAAAGACAAATACCATATTATCTCATATATGAGAGGAATCTAATGAACAAAATAAACTAACAAGCAAAACAAAATCAGAAACGTGGAAACAGGGAACAGACTGACAGCTGCTAGAGAAAAGAGGGAGGGGCAGAGTGGTGGAAAGAAGAGGAAGATATTAGTCAAAGAACATGTATGAATGACCCATGGACATGGATGATGGGGTGGGGATGGATAGTGGGAATGGGAGATAAGGTGGGATGAAGGAGGGCAAAGGGGGAAAAATCAGGACAACTGTAGTAGAATAAATAAGAATAAAAAAATAAATAAAAATTCTCATTGGAATGAAAGTACAATAAAAAAAGTCAATCCAAACTTTAAAATTCTGGAAAGTTTAGAATCTCGAAGACAAAATATTTTCAGTACTGCCATAGAAAGCAGAGGGCTGGGAACAGGAGAAGGGCTGTTTTTACCCTGATGGGGTAAAAAACTATGGACCACAAACTATTTGCTAAAAGTCAGAAGTTGTGGATTGTACAGTCAACAGGTGTCAGGAACTAGGGCTTAAGGAACTGAAGCATGGCTTGAATATCAAAACATTTTCTCTTTTTACTTCCCATCCTTCCTGTTCCTGCTTTTCCTTCACTGTGACCCTCATTCTCTCTGTCAAATAAAAAATAAATAAACCTGTAATTAGTATAAGGAAACTTCATTCAAAACACTTTTTGCAAGAAGAAAGGAAGTATTGCAACAAGGAGAATCCTCTGACCATAAATCTGCAAGCCTCACAAGGGTTAGGTTAAGAGGATTTTTAACAAAACAATGTTACAAGTGGGCTGAAAAGGTGGCATTATTGGATAATATATCAGAAAAAAAACATATTACCCTGAAGCTTGCTATTTTCAGGAGGGGTTGTGTGTAAAACAGGCTGAAGACAGAATTCGGGGGGAAGGAACCAATTAATACAAGTTTTATTAACAAGCATTTACTACAGATGATCAGTGGGCTAGAACAACTTAGCTAATCATGTACAAGACAAAGCATATGGAGGGTCTGTGTCTGGTCTTGGTGTAGGTGGACAAGGGCATGTGTATGATTCTGATCTGAGTCATGGGGGAGGGTGGGTCTGTGCAGTAGACCATTGCCTGGAACACCAAAGGGTGAAGGCAGTTCTGAACATCCACTCTTTTCCAGGATCATAGGCCTCAGGTAATGCTCCACAACATCATCCATTCCGGACGAGTTTTCTCTTTGCAGTTGTTCTCCACGGACACACACTTTTAAAGTTACCTTCGAGAGCAAAAAATATCTATCAATTTTCTTCTAATTTGGAAAATTGTAGGCAGGGATTTCAAGATGTTATGGACCAATGACTGTGCTTAGTGAAAATAAGGTACTTTAATGTATAATATTGGTTTCACATGGTTGGGCAGGAGTTGGAGATGCCACAAATCATCCCTTCTAAGATTTATTTCCTTAGAAGAAAGAAAATACAGTCATCAGAGCTATTCAGATAATAAATAATGTTGTGCAGCCAAAGGCAATGACTACTGGAGTCCACCATGCCTTGTTCCTTTATGACCATTCTGAAAACTTTACTTTGAATCATGTACAGTTGGGAAATGATTTACTGAGCCCTGAAGATTCATAGTATCTGCCTCATCATCTCTGAGTGTTTAACACTCGAACGTCTCAGTGCATCTCTCCACCGGGAGTGGTAGAGGTCTTTGTATCTCTCACTTCTCTGTGCGTGGATATGAAAGTCTGTTCATGTTGACACATCCTGCTTCCTCCATTATTCAAAGGGCTCTGTGTGACACTGACATTTGAAGCTACCCCTTGAAATAAGGTCCAACTTGAAGTCTTACATTGCACTTATGATATAAAGCTTTGCTGTTATTGTAGCTATCCTGCTCCTAATGGGAAACAGCAATGGTCATTTTTAAAAATCTTTACTATTTTGTAAATGACATATTACTAAATTTGAAAATCATGGAATGTGTAATATAAGCTTGGATTTTATTATGCACTTTTATAACTAAATTTTTTCAAACATGTAAATTAGATTCTCATTTGGTTACATGTGATTTCTCAATAAGATTTTTCATTGTTCTATTTGCAGAGAAATTGGTAATGAACAAATAGGGACATTTTAAAAAAATAAAAGAAAAAAATCAGAATTCTGGTTTTCCAGAAAAAACATAAGAAAATATGCCAGGGTCACTTTGATTTTTACAGATGAACTTAATCACATTCACTGAACCGAATTTTGAGGTTTAATTATTTTTTCAAATTAGCATTTGGGGACTTGGAGTCTTTAAAAAATGACCTTAAATTTTTTTTCAAGTATACGATGTCCATAAATTTTTTTAGCAAAATGGGTTCTAAAGTAGTAAAAAGCAGTCACTAACTGAACATTACTTGTTGAATTTTCTCTGCACTGCTTGAGACTGAAAAATAAAAATGAAAACAAAAATGTTATGGCTGCCCTGGCTGGTGTAGCTCAGTGGATTGAGCGTGGGCTGCGAACCAGGCATCGCAGGTTCAATTCCCAGTCAGGGCACATGCTTAGGTTGCAGGCCATGGCCCCCAGCAACTGCACATTGATGTTTCTCTCTCTCTTTCCATCCCTCCCTTCCCTCTCTAAAAAAAAATAAATAAATAAAGTCTTTAAAAAAAATGTTATGGCTGTTTCCAACTACACTGCTTTTCATAGTTTTCCCTAGCAATATTAAAGGAATGAGATCACTTTCTTTTCTTAACTTCTTTAAATGTATTACTTTGTAAGCATTTACTCTACAAACATGAAACATGGGATGATTACTAAGTAGTAGTCTATTTTATTTATTTTTAATTGAATTTATTGTGGTGACAATAAAATTACATGGGTTTCAGGTGTGCAATTCTGCAATATATCATCTGTGTATTGTACTGTGTGTTCACCACCCCAAGTCAAGTCTCCTTCTATCACCATTTATCCCCACTGTACCTTCTTCTAGTCTTCCTTCCCTTGGCAATCACGATACTTTTATTTGTATTCATGAGTCTTACTTTCTTTCTTTTTTTCTTTGCTTAATCCCTTCACCCTTCTCACCCAGCCCCAAACCATTCCCTCCGTTGGCTGTCAGTCTGTTCTCTGTATCCATGAATCTATCTTATCTTTGTTAGTTAATTTTATTCATTATAATCCACATATATGTGAAATCATATGGTACTTGTTTTTCCCTCGCTGGTTTATTTCACTTAGCATAATGCTGTCGAGGTCCATCCGTGCTGCGACAAAAGATAAGATTTCTCTCTTTTTTATGGCCAGGTGGTACTCCTGGGTGTAACTATACTACAGCTTTTTGTATCCACTCATCTACTGAGCAGCAGTTGGATTGCTTCCAAATGTTGGCTATTGTAAATAATGCTGCAATGAACGTAGGGGTGCATATATTCTTTCAAATTAGTGTTTAGGGTTTCTTCAGAGAAATTCCCAGAAGTGGAATTACTGGGTCATAATGTCACAGGTGGCGCAGGTAACCAGGTTCTTAATGATCAGGACAAAGAATTGAGCCGAACACACGGAGTGTGTACACTTTTATAGTGTAAAGAAAGACGGAAGGTTTATTAAGCGAGAGTACACTCCACAGAACATGGGAGCGGGCCAACTCTGAGCAGAGATTGACCACGTGGGCTGGGGGGATTTTCTTCTTATAGGGCAGAAGCTTCCTGGCTAGTCTTTGGCAGGCTTCTATTGCGCATGTACAAGGAGTTACATTTCAAAGCTATTGTGCATGTGTCATTTCCCAAGATTTTCTTGATTGGCTACTTGGAGAAGGGAGTCCCAAAATGTTAATTCATTATAATGCTATTATAATGAATCAGGGGTAGTGCGCAGGCACATTCTATGATTCAAAGTTATCCCAGAAAACAGGAACGACCAGTCTTAGGGGGCCTTCATCATGTATGGATGTTTTCTCCATCCCAGCCCTGCGGGGCTCCTGGAGTTTCCTTCCTGACTGCCTCCTGCCTCAATAAGGCAGTTTCATTTTTAATTTTTTGGGTAACTGCATACTGTTTTCCACAGTGGCTACCTCAGTCTGCATTCCCACCAACAGTGATGAGGGTTCCCCTTTCTCCATATCCTCAACACTTATTGTTGATTTAATTATGATAGCCATTCTGACTGGTGTGAAGTGATATTTCATTATGGTTTTAATTTGCATTTCTCTGATGATTAGTGAGATTGAGCATCCTTTCATATTGGCCATCTGTATGTTACACTTCTTCAAAATAGGTAGCAGTTTAGATATTTAAAACTATGTGGATTGTTGAAGAAAGAACTCAGAACTTGAAAAAACTAAGTTTAAATCATTAATTTACCAGTTGCTAACTGTGTGAATTTACAAAAAAAAAAAAAAATTGCCACCATGTGGGGATAATAATTGTCCAGTGGATTTTGTTAAGAATGTAAAAATGTACTAAGAGCCTGACAGAGAAGATTAATAGTTATATAGTGACTGTTAAAATTCAATGTTCTGTTTTGAACTTGTCCTACAAAGTGCCCTTTTTCTGATGACTTTGAAGTTATCTAAACTGCTACCACTTGGGAATTCTGTTGTGACTAGCTGGATATGCTATATTTCTCTCCAAGGAGACTGATTGCAGAGAGCAGCCCTCTTTTATATGTAGATGTATTTCCTGAAGCTCACACTTTGATGAAGACCATTCAATTGTCAGTAAGGAAATATGTGCTGGCCAGGATGGGCAAAAAAAATAAAAAATGCTGGTAAAGCAAACCATCTGGAATCTCATACAGTTCTTGAATTCTGGAAAGTTATTTCACTAATTATATTGGGGAAAATGTCATCTTGGAGCATTTGGGTAAAATATTCTCTCCCTATTTCATGTTTTCACAAACACATTTGTTTGCTAAAGCCAGAATATAAGTAAACTGGGCAAAGTCTTTCATATGAAATCTTCAGTAAGTGTGATCAGTCTTTCTACTTTTACTACTTACTTAACTCTTTGGTGGCAATTCACAAAAATAATTCAGACATTCTCATTCTGCAGATTAACATGAGGGGGCCCATGTTTCATTTTAAAATTTCACAGCTGATTCTGGAATGCATTAAAATTTAAAAACTCCTGTTTTCACATCTTCAATATAGAATTGAAGATATATCTATATGATAACATATAAAGTTCTTGTAAGGAAAAGTAAAAACAAACAAATATGAGGATGTTATATATTACTACTTTAATATTGACAGTCAGGTTTTTCCTCTGGCTCTTGAACACTTAGTGTTTCTTCACAATTAAGTGCAAATAGTGCTAAACATGTCAGAGTAGCTGAGACATAATTTTAATGCTCCCGCATTTTGAATTTCCTTTTTAGGATAAAATTTGTAATGTATTTAATTCCTATTACATGTCAGTTACTAAACTAAACATTTCACATAGACCACCTAGGATGCCATTTTCCTCATCCGACACCAAAGGAAAAGTGAAGCTGGTGAGTTGAGGATTATTGAGAGAATACACCAGTTCACAGTCATTAATGGGGCAAACGAAGGCTGTCAGCCTGATTCCTGCCAATTTGAAATCTTGATCTCCTTCCTCTAAACTTCTCATCCTCTTCATGAGTCAAATAAAAATAAAATCTAACAGATCTTTCTTCTTTCTTTCAATTTCTAGCATCCTTCTTTCTTATTCTGTGCATGGTGGCAATGATGCTATGCTTCTCTGTTGAAGGTCTAATTTCTAGCCTATTGCTTATAACAGAGCTTTTAGGCAAATGTGAAAAATAAGAGAGCTTGGTTGTTAGGGACAGAATGAAATCGCCATGGTACATGTATTAAAGGGCAAATATAACATAATGGAGTATAATAAAATATTCTACTGGAGTATAACATGTAACTACTTATAAGAATCTATAATAATATTTTTCTAAAGGGTATACAGTAATGATATTATATCTCTAGAGCATAGTCTCTGGAATATTCATATTTCTATAATGTATATATCTCTCAAATATGTGTATATATGTATATGTAATATATTTCAGAGATTATACAGTCTTCAGGTTTATAAATACACATTTTACCTGAATAGAATAATGTTAAGAAAGGCTTTTATTTGATGTCTCTCTTACACTTACAATAGTGCCAAACTGTGTAAGAAATGTGAATCATATCAGACTTATATAATTATTTTTAATAGGGTGAAAAAACAAACATTTGTGATTTTTCTGTGGCTATCTGAGGCATCACAAAAACAGTCTTAGGTATAAAATACATCCCCCAAATTGTATTTTCTTAATTTCAGAACTTGGAAAGGCTACATAAAAGAGGTACTGAAGGAGATTTATTCACTTAAGATAGGAACACATTATTTGAGAATAATGAAAGATTTTACCTTAAATAACTGTTGGTCAAGAAACAACACAATATGATAAATAAATACAGAAGATGAGAATATGATTTTAAGGTATCTTAGCTCTTCCAGAAGTGAAGCCATAATGCAGGGAATGAGAAATTCAGCAGAACACATAGGAAGTTATTCTGGTGAGCTCTAAAATTTCTGCTATTTGAGTAGATTACATCAAAGATAAAAAAATAACCTCTCCTTATTTTTTAAAATTAGATTGAATAGTCCAAAATTAGTTTATTATTTTTGTAGGTGAAAAAATATCTAACTTTGCATTGTTAATATCTGTCAGTAAAAGAGTCACCGCTTCTAATTCATAAAAATTATAAGCTATGATAATTAAATTCTCTTTCCAAAATTATATATCTTTCTATATTAATTGAGATTTTATCATTCATGATTCTATTTCACATTATGAAAACACCAGATACTTTAGGATAAAGCTATTCTATTTTACTCTAACAAAAACACATTATCTTTCTTTGTATACACAATTTTCTTTTTTTGCCAGTACTGATCCTAATATGTTTTCAACCACTTATATTAACAGGACTCTTGGTAACTAACTCTTACTTTACAGAGTGAAATGGGATTTAGGTCTGTCTGAAACACCAGCAAGGCTAAAGGGTGGTACAGTCATGTACATTATTTTTACAACTTCTTTAAAAGGCAAAAATGAAGACATTTGCAAACTTAACCCCCAAACAGAGCTACTCTGACGTACAGAGTCAAGGAGTATGTTTTAAAACTATGCATGACAACCATGGTTCAATATTTTACCTTAGTTAAAAACAATCCAAGTATGCAAGGATAATTGATTTGATATTAGTTCAAAATTATATTCTATTAATATAAAATATTTGTTGGATATTTTGCTGTGGCTTGTGTGGCTCAGTGAATTGAGCAGTTCTCTGTGAACCAAAGGGTTGCTGATTCAATTCCCAGCCAGGGCACAAGCCTGAGTTGTAGGCCAGGTTCCCAGTAAGGGGTGTGTGAGAGGCAACCACACATTGATGTTTCTATCCCTCTCTTTCTCCCAACCTACACCTCTTTCTAAAAATAAATCAATAAAATATTTTTTAAATTGTCAAATATTTAATCTGATTGAACACATACTTTTACATTTTTATAATTTTATGTTAAAATAACTAGCATATTTTATTAGTAAAACAGCATAAAAAGATTAGGAATTTCATACTAACTAATCTTTTAGAAATAAAAATATAGTGCTTAAAATAAAATGTACAATTTCATTATGATGCAATCTTTTAAAATCAGGGAAAATTTTTGTTTTAAAATCCAACTTATCAAAATAGTCTGATATGGCCAAGGGTTCATTTTGATTATGTGAACTTCTTTTATTTTATTTTCAGTAAGAAAAGGTTTCTGTATATACATTTGTACACAGAAATGTGTGTATGCATTTTTGTTGTTGTTTCCCAAAATAGTCTAGTATATTAAATTATTAAAAGTTCAGTGTCTTTACTTTTCTGATTCAGTCTATAGAACCATATTATGTTTTTATATATCTAGCACCTCTAGCAACTTTTGACCATGTGTTTAACAAAACATGGGACTTTGATTCATATGTGAATCCTTGACAAATCTGATCAGTCAGTTATCTTTAAAAATAATTGATACATGTAATCACCTTTGTAATTATTTTCACTGGGCACCATTTCATGTGTACTGAAATAATCTTTATAAAGCTAATGAACTAAACATTTTTGCAGTGATTTTTAAGACTTTGAAATGTCCTGACTCATAATATGAACTAGTTTAGCATAGGACTTACACCATGGATAACAAAATCCCCAAATAATCATAATTTAAGTGGGAATGACAGTTTACATTCTGTAAAGGAAGCCTGGCTACAGGGCACCAGCAGCTAATATTGTGGCTCTCCGAAGTCCTTGCTAAACAAAGGCTTCTCCCAGCTTCCATTCTTCCATCCCTGAGATCTGCCCCTCATCCTCCTGGTCTGCAATGACCTCTTGAGTTGATGTCACTACAGCCAAGGTCCAGGGAAGAGGAAAAGGGAAAAAAAACTAAAACAGCAAACCCCTCTGCCTCCAAAGATATTTCTTTACACAACACAGTGCTTATACTGAAGTAGATTAAAGTCACAAGGTCACAGATAACTTGAGCAGCAAGTGGACTGTTTTGTGGGGGGTTTGGACAACTAAAAAACTGTGATTTTTTTTTACTGCTAAAGAAAAGGAAATAGTGGACATTTGGTGTCAACTAGTAGTTTCTACCACAAGAAATTATCTAAGTCAAATCTAAGCTTAACAACACAAATGTAAATTACTTAATTATAGAGATTAAATTTGCATCATACAGAGGGATGGTCTACTTCAACAGAATAAATTTTCTTAAATATAATTTTTAAAATATATTTTCTTAAATATTATAAAATAGTAGATATTCATTGAATCTAAATATTCATACTTTATATGGTTTGCTTCAATATCTATGACTCATTTACATAGTTCTAAATCTATCCAGGATGAAAAGCGCATACTCAATAAAAACCCTTTTGTATCAAGTTAAGTATTTTCGAAGACTTGCTTAGGCTGCTTACAGTTGCCTCCTCATCTTAATGACTTCCTTAATGATCAGCCAGTTCCAGACTCAGCTGCTGACTGAATTGTTCTCTGTGATCTGACTTACTGAGCGCCATTCATTGCTCCAGTGTTAGTGCGGCATCACATCCTGTGTTGCCTTGATTCAGATTACTAACTACCTGATTGGTCTGGCCACACACTGAAGAGGAAAGGCAGCAAACGCCATCTGTGGTGCTACATCCTTAACTAGACTTTAGAATTGTCTTTTCATATAATCACTAAAGATTATTTCTCTCCTGGCTTTGTCTTTGTTTCAAACTCTAATGCCATTTCAATACCAGAGGATGTTAAAGGACTACTTTAAGCTCTTGGTTGCCAAGGCATACCTCAAAAATATGCTTCTGCCAAATTTATGAACAATATTTTTTCAGAAATGAATGTGAATTGCACACATTCATATGGAAGCTTTCTACTGAGAACTGAACTTTTGAAAAATACATGGTTAAAAAACTTATGATCTGTAAAAAGTTAAAAGAGCAATCCCATCTGTTCTGCTTATTTCAGACTGAAATTCCCTAGCTTGTTTGTTCTCATAAATATATCACAGTTGATGTCTAGCAACTGGCCGATATCTAGTTTCATGAAATATACAGCCAGTCTATTGCTTTTATTTTTCAAGGGACAAACTTCCTCATAGAAAAAGACAAATATAAAATGCAGCAAGCAGTATACAATTTTACATGTTTTCTAAACATTACATGTACTTGACTGTACTCACTCCTTTCTCAATATTGAACTTTGGTTTTCAGTATGCTGCTAGTAAAAGGCTAATAAAAGGCAAAGGTGTTTTTTCAGACACCTTTTCTAGGAGTCCATTTTCAGTAAATGGGGTCCCTTGGTTTCCTGAGGTAACAAAGGAAATGAAAGATTCTGGCATATAGGAACTCTGACTAATTTTATTACACAAAATTACGTTTGTTTGATTCTAAAAATGACAACACTAAACCACATCTTTGAGAGAGAAAACGTCTTCTCCTGTGGAATCTCACAATGCCGGTCCAGTTTCAGTCTCACCTGATTGCTATTACAATCAGGCATGTGTGCTCAGGTGGGGACTCTCGCTTTCCCTGCTCTCTCCCTTGACTTTTGTGTCTAAGATGCTTGGCCCGAGAGATTACTATGTATGCACTCTTCTTTCCTGTCATCAAAATGGCGACACAAAACTGTGCAGTTCATGATGAGATGTTGGAAAAGCTTCATTGTGAGTGAAGTTAACACTATCTCAAATGACTTCTTGGAGCTTTAGAGACTTGAAGTACAGAGGTATATACTTTGTTTTTCCTTTAAACTTTTTCTAATTTCCTACCCTGTAATGTAATTTTTTATCATGAGTCTGTTAAACTTTTTATTGATATTAAAGTCACCCCCAAATTTAGAGAAACCCTTTCATGTTCCTTTGAAGAACTGGAATTGATTTTATTTCACACATCTTATCTCAACTTATTAATGCAATTTGTATCTGATTTATGGCTACTGCTCCTTCTGCTGCTCAGTGCTATTCTGACTGCTACTACTTGCAAATTTCCCACTTGCAATATTCCAGTTTTTCTTTGAATATTCTTCTAATTCACGTGAACAGGATTTAAAAAAGAAGTGTTTTTGTAGAGGTTGCAGCTGGAGCCTCTACCCAGGTGAGTAAAAGCACTTTAATGGGGAATTCCATTAGGAATGCAGTAAAGGTTTAAAAGTACTATTAGGTATTTGAGTGAGTCCCTCAAGAGCATGGAAAGGAAAAGCAATCTCCTTGCTTCGTGCTCAGAAAAGGCCTCTTCAGTGCTTCTCTACATAGGTACTGTCAAACAGCCAATTTGCAAAAATTCCAGTGATTATGCTCTGTTCACATGCTAGAAGTATTTCTCTCTCAAAAAAAAATCATTATTGCTTTTCACTTCAATTCAAAGATCTAGCATCACTTATTTGGTTCTATTGCAATAGAAAATTACAATTTTGGATTGAATAAGCTCCTTTTCCTCTTTAACGGAGCAAAGAAACGTTTCTGAATATTTTGGAGAATAAAAAAAAAACAGTAAACCACCCAAATCAGGTTTTATATAATCTAAAACCTAGCAAGTGGATGACAATTTCTTTATTTGTCAAATCAGACTCATAAAATTTATTTGATAGGGTAGAGGGTAGAAGTAAGCTGGGAATGTTTTTAGAGTACCTGACACAAGAGAAAACCTAAAATAATTCATTTCTTACCCATGTGTTTTTGAGTTAGAAGGGTAACTTTTAAAAGATTTCTTTTGGTTTTGTTTGGGCTGCATGAGCTTCCCTGCAGCCTTCTCATCTTCCGGTGACCTTACAGTTTGCTCGTGGAGCACCTCCTTCCCCACCACGCATGACCTAGTGGGACACGCAATTGCAATGTCATCTTGGAATTTAATTAAGAAACAAAGTCACAAAAGGATGGAAAAAAATTAGGAGCTGACACCACCCGATGGAAACTTCCAAAAAAAAGAAAATCCATAAATTCCTAAAAATGGAAAGACCAAACTAAAATGTTAATTTTCAGTCCTGTCTCTTCAGAAAAAAATGTTGCATAATTTTCTACCTATTCTTTGTAACTAGTTCTTTTTTTTCAATTCATTCACTTTTTCTATGCTTTAATAATTTTTTTGCATAGGTTAAGTACATTGAGGTATAGCTAGCTACAAGACAATGTGGAAACAGACAAAAATAGGTGTTCTTGATCTTTTCAAAATCACAATTTTTGAGGAAATTCTTGATTCAATGTTACCTTTAGTAATACCCTCACCCCTTCTATTCACTTTTAAAACAATTTATGTAACCTTCGACATCCAATAAAGTCATATTTATAGTACAGTTTACCTTGAACATCTGTTTATAATCTTTAAAATATTTCTTCAGTCCTGGCTGGCGTAGCTCAGTGGATTGAGCATGGGCTGCAAACCAAAGCATCGCAGGTTCAATTCCCAGTCAGGGCACATGCCTGGGTTGCAGGCCACGGCCCCCGGCAACCACACATTGATGTTTCTCTCTCTCTCTCTTTCACCCTCCCTTCCCTCTCTAAAAATAAATAAATAAAATCTTTAAAAAATATTTCTTCAAAACCAGAAAATTCTCCAAAAAACTATAAAAATAAGTAGCAAATATTATTGTATCCGAGCTCACAAATTTAAAATTGTTTCCATTGGTTCAGTGATTAATTTCTAAAGTAAATCTTACACCTAACATGAAACAAGTTATGGATATACTATAGACTATATTTGTAACTTGTTCTTTATCTATAGCAGGGTCTTTAAGCATTTGACTCTCCCGCATTCCCATTCAAAACTCACTTAGCCCTGGAAAGATCTCATACATAAGAACCCTTAATGCTACTACCTCCAATATCCCTATGTTCCCCTTGACTATTTTTCATAGCCAAGAATCATATATTATATACTTCTTATTTAGTTTCTTTCCATTAAACTTACTGTAACACACAGGATTCTGGAAGATGGTGCCTAATAGAATTGTTCCTTATTAGATTATTTTTATGATATTTGATTGCTGATGCCTATTATTCATCTGCCTGCCTTTCCACCTCGAATCTCAATGCCAGTTTCTCATAGCTAGTAAACATACAGCTGCTTATTATTTTTCTGATTCTGGCACCTGCCTAGCAATTATTGTTTTATTCCTGTGTGCAGTCCCTCCATTATACAAACTTCATCCTCTGTTCCATTTCCTACATTTTGGATTCTGCACCACAAATGTTTGCAGAACTGGGTGAGTCCATGTGATGTTCTATCCCAAACATATGCTGATCCACATAAATGTAGCCCTTCTGCTCCAGATAATCATTCTGTCCATTTCTGTTACATGTTCCAGTGAATTCACCATTCTGTTTCTGCTTTATCAAGGATGTTGGGCCATGCTCTAAATCATGTGCATGGGAGACATATCAGACAATAATGTAATTTTGCAGAACAAACAGGTTTGGGTCTCCTACACACCAGCTATGTAATCTTGGGCAAGTTATTTAACTGCTCTGAGCTTTTGTTTTCTTACCTGTGAATAATTAGTAACAATACAGCTTTCTTGTTATAACCTGGTAACATATGTTGGATGTTTAACAATGTTTTGTCCCCAAGTTTTTGTCCTATGGGAAAGGAAAAATATTTCTTCCTCTGCCCTTCTTAGTTTTTAGCTGCAACTCTGTGATAAAAGACAGATTAGTAAGATAATATAAACAGAAGTTTATTAAAGTGTATACCTCATGTATACATGGGAGGTACTCAGAGAAAAATGAGTAACTCCCCAAATTGGCTTAGAATTATAGATTAAATACCATCTTCAAAAGGAAAGGGAGAGGGGATGTGGGCCTCCTAGGGGAGAGTAAATGTTTTTTAGGAAAAATAAAGGTACCTTTAGAAGAATGCTTGGGAGATGTGATAGTTTGTGATAAGCTGTACCTGAGTGTGCCGTCCATGTCTAGTATTGCGCCTACCTCCGGGGTCCTCTCCTATGATGAGTCAATCTTCTCCTAGTTGATGAAATTTCCTGGATCTATGATAATATAGTTCCTTTTGGAGAATCTGTCTTTAGGCAGATAAGCCAAGTTCAGAGAAATACTCTGCCTGCATTCGATGTGTTTTATCTTTTTAAGTGAATATAGCTCATAATGATCAATGTAGTAAAGTGGCATATTTTGGGATGGTATATTCTCTACCCCTCACTATCTTCGCCTCATATCCTCTCCACTTTATTCCTCTTCCTTCTACCACATATACTTGTTTCTAATCTCTGTGTTCTGGTGGATTTATGGGCAGGAGGAAATCCAAAGTCCATTGACTGAATTAGTGAAGACAATTTGGTACCTAAATCTCCTTACAAGAGCTTCAGTTAATCTTTTTTCTTCTTTAATCCTAATCTCATTCACATTGCCAGCTGGAGTACTTAGTGCCTTCTGCTCCTGAGACCTTTCTGAGAAACTGAGGTGCGTATAGTGCTGCTTTTTGTTGAGTCTATCCCAGTAGTTACTGTGATTTCAGTTCTTTTAGCTCTACTAAATAATTTCAACATGAGTTATTATCTCCCTGTTCTTAATTTTGTTGGCATCTCTCAATCATGAATGCCTCTTTCCAAATCCTTTTTTCTTTTGAGTTAGATTTTTTGTTCCTTTATATAAGGCATCTGGATTGAGTGCTGATAAGCTCACATCTATGTCTCTCATCATCTGACTCCAAGGAGAGAATCCTCTAAGAATTCTGCATCTGAACCTATCATGAATTACATTCTGTGACTTCAGTATAGATGTATTTTAATACCTGTATCTTCACAACCATGATCCACATTTAAATTATTTATTAGATATGAATGTCATAACAGTACAGACCTACTGTAAACGTGTTATTGCTTTGGGAGTTCAATACAAAATGTTTTCCTACAGTTTAAGATTGTTTTTATTACATAATTTATATTTAATTTTCCTAAAATATTTGTTACAAATTTGTTTTACATTTTTTTTGTTGTATAAGCATGGAAAAATTTGATAAGAAAGACAGAGTTGGATTACACTGCGTACATTTCTACCAAGCTGTAATTTGCTTTGTACTCCAGAATATATGCAGACCCTAAATACTGGTTATTAGATTGTGTAATGTTGAAGTTTTTTCATAGTGAGTAGTTCGTATTCTTAATATAATTTTGGAGTCACAGTGACTATTAAATGGCATGCATTACTACAGGGATAGCAGTAGGGTGCACCTGAAGACATATACTCTGCATATCTACTCATAATAAGCTTGGGGTAATATCCTTCTTTATTGGAAATTATGCTAATTTTCAGGGAAACTTTATAATATAATTGGTATATCAATCTTTATCACTTGAACCTGCATTCATATGTCTGAAATTTAACATCTGTTCATATAAAGTACTTGACATTGCACTCCCCCGCTTTTTCAACATTATTTTTTTAGTAAAGACAGAATTCAACTTTGCAAGATTCCCTGATAACTTATAAAAAAAGGCATAAATTAGATTTTCATCCAAAATTTTTAAAATATTTTTCTTTAATAAGTATTAGAAGTACCCTGACCATTACATTTTTTAACTTTAAAAAACCCTCTCAAATATAGATAACTGTATTGCCAAAAAATAAGCTTGTTCCCAGTGAGGGATACTCTGGAAAATTGCTGTGCTGCTTAGGAAGGCTTTGGTTTTGCATTGCAATGGTGATCTTTGTGATATTGTGTGATATTTGGAATCTGATCCTAAGTAGGATGTTTCATTATTTTTCTGTGTTAACATTTGCCTCTGCATTAACATTAAATTCCAACAGATAGAATTTTCAGATATGTAGTATAGACTACGCATTTTGGATATTGAAATCTAAAATCTCTATGGAAGTACCATACTCACCAAAGTTTATATGAAAATTAACTAGTACTAAACAATAGAAGCTCAAGAGAATTAAGATAATTTATTTTATAACATCTTAAAATCATATTTATAATACTCGTTTGCTGTAGAAAAATCAGAAACATAAAAGAAAATCACATACAATTCCATCATCCAGAAATTTTTAATATTAACATGTGAATACATATTATTCAGACAAAACATTAATTCAATGGCTGCGGGGAGGGGGCATGCATAAATTCAGACAACTGTACTTGAACAACAATAAAACAATTAAAAACAAAAAAAACTACAATTTGGTATCTCTTATAAAAAATATATATAGCAGTTATTAAAGTAAGCTCTAGATTAGTGAACACACATTAAAAAGTAGCTATTAATATATGTTGCCATTTTTGTTACAAAAATACAAAATCATAACATTATAAAAGTTTATAATTAGTTGTATTAGGTTTATTTTCTTAACATATTGTCAGTATTTTGTTAATGAAAATTATGTGGTATACTTATATATGAGTAACATTTCTTTACATGAAAAATATGGTTATTTCAGACAGACTACTATTATTGATTACTAATTTTCAAATAATTTAAAATCAAGCAATGCTCAGTAGAGCCAGACAACTTTAGAAGGCAATGTATTTATATTAGAAAACAATACACAATATAAGGACTTTTGCACAACAAAAGGTTTCTTCTAAAAATGTTTAAGGCATCTTAACTTGGCTCAAGTATAAGCTAAATGTCCATTTTATTTGTATAGAAGAAAATTATGTTTTCAGTGAGTGAATAAGAATCTTTAATTTTTTTCAAATGTATAAGTTTTGTGATACTAGAGTCTAAGTTTAAGATCAAATTATGAAGTCATAGATTATTAGAGTCGAAAAGAATGTTCACTCTAGATGTAGACGTTATAGGGTTCTCAGGCCTGTTAAATTTTTATACTTCCAATAGAAAAAAGTTTGAAATAATTGTATAGCATTACTAATATTTTATGGAAATATGTATTCTCACACTTAGCAAATACTTTTGATGTTTCTCTTGAAAAAAGTATGACTATCTTAAGAATAATCACACTCAATTTTAATTTTATTTACTTTTATTAATTGGCCAAGCAATTATTTGTCCCAGAAGTCTTTAGGAAAGATCTTGGAACTTAATATTTTGAAAGCCCATTACTTAGATTTGAGCTCTTATTTTTAGGTTTGATAATGGGATGGAAAATTACCAGGGTATCTATTCTCAGTGTGTATTCACATAAGTTTTTGGCTTTGGTAAGATTAATATTTAGCAAGTGTAACACACTTTATCTTGGGATAAGGCCTATTTGTCCTCTTTGTGTATTTTCAAGAGAATGTTTGGATTTTGAGTGGTAAATAACCTTTTATTTAGGTTCTGAGTTTTAGGTAAGATTAGGAGTCCTCTGTTGTGCTAATGTGTTGAAGTCTCACAATCTCCCAAGGCCACTTTTGATTTTGTTCAAGTCAATTTTTGCTATAGAACCTCTTAGGCACTGCTATACCACCATTGAGTTTTTAGGGGCACACAAGCCTTTTGACTACATAGTGTTTCCTGGTGATCCCATCATTTCTTCCTACTTTATCCACTGACCTAGATTCCAGAAAGAACTCAATGCCACCAATGAGAATTTAACTGTGTAATCAATTTAAAATATGCTGTTACTCATAATTATCAACACCTGCTATTATACTTTGCTGAAGGCTGGTTAAGATGGCATCCCATTTTGCTGAGCTCCTACTGAGCTCCTGACAGAATAGTTAAGTGAGTGATCTAGTCAACACTATACTGAGCACTAATCAGCAGAGCCCCCCACACACACACGTAATCCTGACAAAAAATAAATCATTGTTTAAAGCTGAAAAAAGAAAAAAACAGTAAAAAGATGACATCCTGTTACCTGATCACTATTCTATCAACAAGCTAGCAAAACTACGATGCTGGACTTAGTTTTGCACTTAGAGTTGATTTTAATAGTGAGTTTTATTTCGACCACTTTTGACCACTAATGAAAACCTTCATAGTTATATTTTGAGCCAAAGAACTTCACACTCACTGTCTTAGTTGAAGTTACTATACCATAAATACCACAGTCTGGGTGGCTAAACAAAAAACATGTATATCTCGTGGTACTAGAGGCTCAGAAAGTCCAACGTCAAAACACCAGCAGATCTGATGTCTGTGGAATGTTTACTTTATGGGCATATCTTGCAGTGTCCTCACAAGGCCAAGAAAGAGACCATCTCTTTGTGCCTCTTCATATAAGGGGCATGCCCTTATTAGAGGCATATAACAAGGGCCTAGTCTCATGACAATTATTTCTCAAAGACTGCACCTCCAAATATAATATTGAGAATTAGGGCTTCAATGTATGAATTTTGTGGGGGACAGGGAATGCAAAGATCAGCCCATAGGACCTACCTAAACCAAGTCACTGAAAACTGAGACTCAAGAAAGTTTTCAAGGGAGACTGGTACTCATTCTGCAAACTCTGGGGGGCTGAGGAGTAAATTGCAGATGGGAAGTGACAATATAATATTTATGCCCACAATAAGAAAATGCTTACTATGTGTTTAAATAAATTAAGAGGTTTTGTTTTGTGTTTTTCAAATTCTTTGTGATGCAGAGAGGTGAGATTTCTTTTTCTTTGTTCATTAAGAGAAGTTGGAAATTTTGGTGATGAAATTGGGAAGTTGCATTCAAAAGGCATGAGTAGTGGGAACTTGGATAGACAAAACCAGGAACTTTACCAAAAATACCTGATGTAGATACATATTCTCTTTCACTTTCTGGTTATCTTCTGTGGAGCAGAGGTTTCTTTTATATATTTGGTTATTTTCACATGGAAATGAGTTATTATTATAGAGAAAATTCCTTCTGAATTACAATCCAAAACAAAACTCAGATGTTTAATAGATTCTGTATATCATTCAAATTAATATATATCATTAGAGACATTAGATTGAATAATTTATTTAAAAAATTATGCATACATATTTACCTTTCAACCACAAATAAAATACATTTGACTTAGATTTTTTCCAAAACCAGACTAGCAACATCACTAAAGCATGGATGAAATAGTGAAGCCCCTCTCTGAATACCTTTCGGACAGAATTAATTAGGTTCATTCAAACAATTATCAATAAATTAAAATGGATTGTTAAAAATCTCACAATCCCAAAAATATTCTACAGGCTCATAATGATAAAGAAATAATTTTTCTTTCATTGAAATTTTAATAAGAAATCCAATTAGTATACAGTTTCTTTCTATAAGGTATTACCAACTTATGATTAAAATGATTCTTTCATTTATATTGCTGGCCCAATTACCCCTCCCCTTTTTCCTCCTACTCTCTTTCAGGTAGAGCATATTGTGCTAACTTTGTAAGACTGGATCTGAGTATGAAACACATGAAAACTCTGAATTTATATTGCATCTGTTATTTTTATTTTGCCTCTAGACTTGACTGTGATTCCAAGTAACCACAATATGTTATCATTTAATTTTATAACATGCCATTTGCACAGCTTTTCCTTTATTTTGCAACAGCTATATTAATGGAACTGCTAAAATAAGTATTTTTCAAGACAGGCAAAAAGGAAAATGATGCTACCAATGAGCATTTAATTCTTCAATTATTTTAAAATTGCTTGTTGAGTTTGTACTTATATTGAAAGAACTGAAATGATGGAAAGAGAGTGTGGAGAGAAACACCACTTATAGTAATGACTTAATTCACTCTCCTGAAATGAGGCAAATGCTCATTTTTGTGTTAAATATGAGCTCATTTCATTTCCTTTTGTAGCTGAATATTTTTGTGTGTGACAATTTGGCTTAAAGAAAGGGGATATATTTCTACATTTCAAACTTGGCAATATATACTTTTAACATTTTCTCTTCTGGAAAACTGAAATATAAATAACAAGCACGATTTTGGTGGTACTAGGTACCATTGCAACTTTTGGGCATTTAAATTTTGGGGTTTACTAGCATACTGGTTTCCAAGCTTTGCTCCCTAGGATATGTTTCAGTTGTTTTCTCTTTGCAGACTTATACTTTAAAATGTTTTTATTTGTTCAAAAGTTTTCAAATCTATATATGCCTGCCAATCAGATTTTCTCATCAGAGTGAGACAACTGGTGGCCTTACTATAAGCAAAGAAACTGGATAATTTTGGAGGAGCAGGGGTTCTGCAAAGCTCTGAGTGAGAGGTGGGGAGTGGTCAGTAAACAAATGGTCAATATTTGTAGGATTTTGTAAAATACTGAAAATATGATTAGGAAAGCTATATAATTGGGCTCTTTGTGCTTGACTGCCTCTAAGGTCCTATACAGAACTCTTTGGAAGTGAAATTTGGTACCCAAAATTTGTCTCGGGTTTTAGGAAGGATATAATTATATAACAGTAGGTGGTCTGTGCCAAGCGGACATCTTATTTTTGTTTGTACTCATTTGTTCATTCAACATGATTTCTTTATAAACATCTAATACTCAACAGGCCCTATACTACCCTCCAGGACCAAAGCACACAGACTACCTAGTTTAAAATTTGGTTCTGCTACTCATGATCTCAGACCAGGAACTCAAATACTTCATTTACTAAGTAAGGAAAATAGCCTCCTTATAGTGTGATAAAAAGAACATAAACCACATCATGAGTGAAAGTATTAAAGCATTTAGCACAGGTTCTAGAACTGCCATAGACATTTTATCACTATGCATATTTATACTTTGCTAGGGCCTAAACTTGAGGGAATTTGTTAACATTTACATAAAGATGGATCAATATAAGTTATTATCACTTTTGAAATGATTTCCATGACATTCCCTGCAATACTAATCATTATCTTTATTAGAATTTTCTTCTGTAAGCAATGTAGAAATGATAATAAATTATAGTGATTTTTGTTTTTGCTACTTGATTTAAATTTTGGTTATTTGAGAAAATATGTATAAAATATATTTTGGAAAAAATATTGTATAAAAATATTGTGTGATTGCTATGATGTTTAAATATCTCTGTAAGTGTAGCATAATAAAATGCAAATAAATTAAGATTTATTAAGCAAACATTTTGCTAGTTTTTATACATGCGTTATCTATAATATATCTAAAAATATGGGAGATAGGAATTACTATTAGAATGTTAAAGATAAAGATATTGGGGCTCAAAGTAAATGAATACTCCAAACAAATACTGTTAAAACAATGATGGAATTAGGATGAGGTATACTTAGCTAGCCAGTCATGCCTTTAGATAAAGTTTTAGTTCTAATGAAAATAAATGGTGATTATTGTAATTATTTAATGTTTAACTTCCATACACTACAGTAATTATTGATGTTAACTTATTGAAATATTCAGTAAGTAGAATCAATGGTTCAGAGCTAATTGCTGCAACACAGCTTAAATCTCCATAATAAAACTTAATAACATTTTTACCAAATATTTGAAAAATAAATTAGGATGAAGTATTACGTTCTTTGTATGAGTACCCCAATCCAAATGTAACTAATCTATATTTTTAAAAATATTGTAGAAAATAATTTCTAGGTTATTTAAAATTATGGAAACACACCAGTCTGTGTAAGCTTAGTTTTATATTGCTCTCCATATAAAAGATTTGGCAAAATATAAAAAGTAATTAAATTTGATTTTTAGACATTTAAATAATTGGTTTTACTAATGAAGGAACTGGACATCCTCTATCAAAATTGGTATTAACTATTCTTCAATTTTTCAAATAAGGTATGCCAGAGTCATATGCCATTTGTAGCTTGAGAGGTGTTTATTTATTTTTTTTGTTTTTTCTAATCACTGATATATCTTCTGAGAATGGATGAAGTATCTGAGGATAATATGTGGTTTATTAGCTAATTCAGTCTTGGAAAATTCCTTCTTCTGGGCTGCCATTAGACCTTTGTCTATTCATCAGCCTCCTGTGCTGAGAAGCTGTTATCTGTTCCACCTTGCCCTTGGGGAATGTTGTTCTTGGTTTGATTTAAAAAGCTTAATGGCCCTGGCTAGTGTGGCTCAGTGGATTGAGTCCCACCCATCAAAATAAAGGTCGCCAGTTCCATTCCCAGTCAGGGCACATGACTGGGTTGTGGGCCAGCTCCCCAGCAGGGGATGCTTGAAAGGCAACCACACATTGATGTTTCTCTCCCTCTCTTTCTCCCTCCTTTCCCCTCTCTCTAAAAATACATAAAATCTTAAAAAAAAAAAAAAACTTGATAATCATATAAACAGCTAAGCTAAATACTTTCCTATAGAGGATCCAATGACCTGAGAGAAGTTACTCTAGTGACTTTGGCATAGGATATGTGGGGAAGGAAAATAATGTGTTCTCATTTTTAAGTGCTTCTGGCTGGATTTATAATCAAATTAATATGAATCAAATTAACAGGAGAAAATGATCAAACTTACTATGTTTGTACATATAGGACTTTCATAAGAATAATGAGACCTTTCAGGCAGTTAAGGCTTTTATGTCACCCTGAGCTAAAGAGATGAGGTGCGGGTGTGGTTTGGGGCTTTATACTGCAGGAGGGTAATTCACATGGAAATCAAAAAGCAAATTCTTGGTAAAAATGTCTTTGCTAGGTCATCTTTAATAACAGAACAGAGGACTTGAATCAAACAGGCCTTGTTAGGGTCTTCTCTATCACATCTAGTTCATGTTAAACTATAGTTACCTGTGATGATACAAGGGGGGCCCCAAAAACCAGAATTTATTTATAAAAAGACTGTGCACTTATTCTCTTACACATTTAAACTTCAGTCACCTTCAAAGTACACTCCATTTGATGCAATACACCTATCAAGATGGTTTTTCTGCTGCTCAAAATAGTATTTGAATATATGGATTTTGATGCCTTTTAGTGCTCTGCTGTTCTATGTTTCACCTCTTCCCCATTGACAAAATGTTTCCTTTTGGGGACTTTTTTCATCTGGGGAAACAAATAAAGTTGCTCAGGGTGAGATTGGGTGAATAGGGAGAGTGAGGCATGGCAGTCATGCCATTTTTGGCCAAAAACTGCTGAGCACTAAGGGTGAGGTGTGAGCAGGTATGCTCATAGGTCACCCATGATGAAATGGGCAAGTGAGTTGAAAGAGTCTTCAGAAAAAAATTCACTGTAATTGAACACAACCTCTCACAACAACACCACCTAGTACACTGATACAGATGGGTTCCTAGAACACGCACCTAGCAAGGAAAGCCTGTACTATAAGGGACCAGCCCTCCAGAAGATAGCTCTGTTTTTTGGGGTGGAAGGTCCTCCCTTGTAGCTCTCTTCCTGAAGTTGGTCTTTTATCAAAATTATTTTAGGCAGTTAGAGGGAAGGTCAAAGTCTTTTTCTTGAGCCTTTTGTCTTTTGAAACTAGCAGCTGAAAATATCAATATCTAAAAAGTCATGTTTTGGGGTATCACACTCTGCCCCCACTCAGATTTTACATGAGAAACTCCAGATCTTATTCTGACCCTAAAATTCCTACATCGTGTGTATGGGAAAATCACTTAATCTTTCTGGATCCAATTTTTCTTCATCTACTCAACAGAGATTGTTTTGAGACCATTTTTTCTTTACTTTTAAAAATATAAGGTTTGATCTGTCTCTAAGCATTAATTTCTACTCATAAGATTTCTTTTATTGAAAATCAGGATACCATTATAAGTGATGTATTCAGCAGATACATTTTTATGCATATTTCATAAGCAACTATAAGTAGTATATTTCTTATTGCCAAACTCCTTGCAAATTGAACATAAAAATGATAGTTTCATTTCTTTGTATTTCTGTTTATGGTAAATTTAGGTTTTAATCATTTGAGAGCTTACATAGTTAATTTAAAGCATTGTCATGCTAGCTTATAAATTACTGTGACTAATTATTTGATCAATTTTATAATTATGTTTATAGGTATTTTAAAATAACTGAGTATGTAATATGTTGAAAAATCTAATAGAATTTAAGATACTTATATTTGTATATACATACAGAAAAATGATTATAATTCTGTTTATTAATATACTCTAAATTTAGAGACACATTTCTATATACACCATGGTTTATATATGCATTTGTTGTTTATTTGGAAAATATCAAACAATGCACTAATGACAACACATTTAAAGATACCCTTTTGACGAATTGTTATATTATTTTCTACAGTATGTTGATAATTCAAAGTCCTCTTAAACTGAAAGCATGCTATTTGAATATTGAATGTGCAAAAAATAATTAAAGCACTTATTTACTTATTTTGCTAGGCACACTAGTGAGTGCTGAAGTAATAACAATAAAATAGATGTAAAACTTGCATCTAAGTTATATTGTTCTCAGGAGAAAGGGTGTGTGTGGGGAGGGGAGAGAGAGAGAGATTTATTCTTATCTCAAATGGAATGATCATTCCAGTTTTACTCTGCAACTTTTTTTATTGGTTAACCTAATCTTTCTTAATCCTAAAATCATTTCTGAAATATCTTTCTTTTCCTCAAGAATGTATCTTTGTGTACATTTTATTTGGCAATTTTTCACTTGATATGGTTCCAAATACTGCCTTAAAAAGATATTTTTGCTTACCATGATTTTCCTTACTAACTTACAACCTCATCCTGCAGAAATATTTTTGTTACGTATCTGGCAAAATTTTAATTACTATTTACATATATTTTCCCTTTATTCATTTTAACTAGTGCTTCTTAACATTTCTTAACTTTAATCATTCCTATGACCATTATTTATAACTGATCTATAAATATATATATACGTACACACATATACACACAGTATATATACACACATTCAAATTTAAGATTATATACATATATATAATAGTTTCTATCATATCATCTCTCCAGATGGTGAAGTTCTTTGGGGTTCTGATGCCTACCACATCCTAAGTGACAATAACCACTTAAGGAATTTCTTGTGTCCTATGCATGGATCTTCTTACTTATTTATCTTGAACACAATGGCTATTTTGACCTGGGCTTATGAATTGAAAGAACATGTGACCTTGACACCAAGGTCATTTTCTTTACATTCACTAAAACTGCAGCTGTTGAAGGTGACAAAAATTAGGTAAAAACTCTTAATAAACATAATACAAAGTGACTGATTTGAGTAGTTTTCTTATCAAAGTGGGTGTTTTTGGCCTGATATCTGTGTAACAGCAACCGAATACATTTTTGTTGTTTCAAGTTACACAGTTTGGGGACAACATGTTGATACATTCCAGAATTTAGCACATTAGTGTATAACTAGAATAATTTCACAAAATGGTAATATGTAGAAGTTCTTAAAATACACTTCAAATTTTTTTAAGTTCAAATTTTTAGCAATTGTTAAGTAATATTTTTAAAGACATACTTAAAAGGTCACACTTTGGTTAGACTTTATTTATACCCTATCATGTTTCCTACCTAGCCTTTGCTGCTCTGCGTTCTTATTTGAAGGGGATCAGCGTAACTTCATTGTCATTGCTGAAAACTCATTTGTGCTGTCCTGTATCAGATTGTCCTGTAAAAGCCAGGTTTGGTTTTCTATGCCATGGATATTATTAGGCAAGCAATCACATAATTACTTTTATTGAAAAAGTGTTTAAAAAGATATTACACTACCTTTAATAGAAATAATTATAGTGTTTTTCAAAATACATTTGTTATTTACAAAATTAAGTATTTTAAATTTTTGATTGAAGGAAAATGCTGGGTTATACTTGATTTATTATATCAAGAATTAATCTGACATAACCCTCCACTTTTATCATCTCGTTTTTTATCATTCATATCTAGGAAGCCATATTTTATAGCAAACAAATCTGTCTCTAAAAATATAAGTTTTGAAACACTGACTTCTGCTCCCTTCAATAACTTAGTCATTTGTTAAATGCCCACTATGTGCTAGAGGTATAAAATCTATCAAATGATTTATAAAATTAAATAAAAATATATTTGAATAGCTGCTCCCTTAAAATTGAAAATGTTATAAGACATCATGTGAGTAATTGCTAAATACCTTTACAAACAATAAATGGTATAGTAATTAAAAGAAAGAAATATTAATTCAACTATTGAGAGCCTAAAAAGTGTTTTCAGAAAAAATGGAATATATGATTAATGAGTTAAAAAGTAAGGAAGGAATATTGCAGAGAAAAATAATGATGTGATTGTTGTCTACAAGTACATAGGCAAGAAAAGATAAAGGGGCAAAACTGGAACTCATGCTATTAGGACATATCAGTCCATATGACTTGTAAGTTAACCTCAATTCCTAAAACCTAAATTTAGACCCTCTTCTCCCTCACTTACCTTAGTGAAACCCCTTTTTCAGCTGTTCAATCTATATTCTTGGCAAGAGTTACTTTTTGTTTTTTTAAATGAGATTAGGTCACTCCTGTTTAAAAGAGAGGGATAGATAGATCAGCAGAGAGATACATAGATACTGGACCTGAGAAATGAGGACAGATGGCGAGGGACAACACGGTCTTTTGATATCCTCAGGCAGTGTTTTTAAGAGGCCTGTTCAAGGATTATTGCACTATATATGCATTTGAACTGACTTTTCCAATTCTTTTTTTTCCAAGAATTGCTTTTCTTTTTCTTTTTATTTATTCTTTTAAATTTTCCATTGTATTTTTTCCAACACACCTTCCCTAGGTATATCGAGAGTTTTCTCTTTTTCAGGTCTCTGGTCATACATACTATTTTCTCTATCTGAAATGTCTTTGTCCCCTGCATTTGCTCATTGAGTACCTGTGTTTATTTTCCAAGACTCTGTTGAAATATCACTTCATATACAAGCCTTCTTTTTCTAATTCTCTCAGGGTTTTGGTAGCACTTTGCCATACAACAATGACAAACAATGCTGTTCTCTGTGGGTAGGAATTGTGGGAAGTTCTGGAAATACATAGTCAAATAATGTATAATCCCTGCCCTTGAGGACCTTACAACAGTGAAAAGCTTACTGCCTGGTGGGCATGTTTACTCCTTTCTTATAATACACAGTTCTATTTAAGAGCATATTTTACTTGGCTTTCCACTAGAAGTTAGTGAGTTCTACCTAGCAAGTATTTTGGATGATATTAGAAAATAGTTTCTAGAAATATAGAGCAGAGATTGGGAAGTCAGACCACCTGGGATCAACTCCTGGCTCTGCCCAGCTAAATATGTTGTCTTAGTTAAGTCACTTATCTTTACTAGTTCTGTTTTCTCATTGGCAAACAGTGGCTGTTCTTGTATCTCTTGCCATTATTATTATAGTTACTACAAAGTAGTTGTTATTAATTGTTGGGTTTAGATTGTAAATGACACTTAATGTTATACACTTTAAACTTTACCTTATAAAGTATATCTAAAATAAATCTGAGTGAGATCAAGCAATATTTAAGGGTATTTCCACACTAATATTTACTTATCAATTTGTATTCAACTTATAACTTTAATCTATAAAAAAACTTTTTTTAAATTGGAATATATTGTATATATAAGCTTCTTTAATGTGTGAGCAGAGATGGGCATGAGTCTGTCTACTCCTCTGAGACTTTTCATATGACCAGACTTACCATTTTGTTTTCCTTTAATATCTGATGTATGTAGAAACCACTGTTAACTACTTTGAGTGCTTTTTAATGCTTTATGTAAGTTTTAAATTCTCCCTTCCCCAAAGTAAATCAGCACAATGTAACCTGAAGGATAAAAATGTAAAAACATGTGTCAACCCAAACAAATGAGATGTAAAAACATCAAGATATGCAAATAGGAGCAGAAGAACTTGGGGAAAGTTCTATGAAAGACTTATGTTTATATGAAAAAGAATTGGCATTGCAACCAAAACAAACATCAAAAATGGGCCCAATGTGCAGTTTTGGTTTGGATAAAATAGACACTCAAAAAAGATATGCATTTCTTCCAGAAATTGATATGTAAATGTTAAGTGGAGTAGTTGAGCTCATTAAAAACCAATGTTACAAAAAGTTTTAAAGCTTGCCAACATTACTGAGAAATATAACATTTGGAGATTTCTTAGATTCTGAATGTTAAGTACTAGCAATATTTGCTTTGAGAGGCTCTGAGAAATAGAAACCCTAATAACATAAAGGACACCCAGTTAAGTTTATTTTTTCTGTGCATTAACAAGTATTTCAAGTCATATAGCATGCTTTTATGTTAAGCAAATTACTATATAATATAAATAGCTAAACTTTGCTAAGTTTTTATCACATGCTAATCGGTATTTTAATAGCTTTGCCTGGCTACATTATTTAATTTTTATGGTAACCCCATAAAAAAGTTCCTGTATTATCACCAATTTCATGTTACAGACAGGAAAACAGATGCAGACAGTTGAAAACATTTGTTCCAGGACAATCAATATTAAGGTCTGCACACAGTTCCTCTCATTTCAGAATTCCCCTCCTATGTGACATGTAATGGTTTGTTGTCATTAACATTTGTTCTTGTGTATACCTATAAAAAACTTCAGATAACTTTACTATTCTAGGCACAGAGTCTAAACCCAAGAGATGGTCTAATACTAAAGTGTGAGATCATGGAAGTTAAGCCACACATGGAAAAACTCACATTATCGTGACTAGCAGCAGTGCTAATTTTTTTCTATTTTTGCAATTTGTATAAAAAGCTTGTGTTAAAAGTAAAGAAAAGCTATGTAGTCTGCTATATGTGAAATATAAGTTATTGCACATAAATTCTTTTCTGAGTTTAACTGTTTCATCTAGTGCTGAAATAACCCAAATGTGTACTCATTCTTTGGAGAAGAGTAATTGCCAGAAGATGCTCTCAGGCATTACATTTTATTTATTTATTTATTTAAAGAGAGACTTATGAACACATGCAAAAAAAAAAAGCCTTCAGTATTGCCTCTGAAATGTGTAAATGAGCATGAATATCAGTGACTTATTTTATCACTCATAGGAAATGTTAAGTAGCAACTCTACATTATAATAGCATTTAAGTAATGCATTAATAAATTATGAAAAAGGATTATTTAAGCACCCTCTATCTGTTTATCAGGCACTGCTATAACTGGTATTCAAAATATGTTTCTTCTATGATTTAACATTACTCTTAAGCCTACAAATACATTTTTTTCAGTGAATGCTGCTAATTGCATTTCATTAGAAGTGTGTATAAAACTATTTTACAACTCCCCTTGTATTTCTCAAGGACACTTCAAAATTATTTGTTCAAAACTCACACCATTTTTTCAATACCTCTACCCCTATACACATGAAAAGAAATTTCCCTTCAGTTTCCTTATCTCATTCATGTCAGCACCATCTACCTAGTTCTTCAAGCCAAACTAATGAAAGTCATTTCTGAAGCCTCCCATTCCCTCATCTCTCACATTCAGTGCATTAGGACATCTTCTTTTATATCTGCTTTGTGTCTCTCAGTGCATCTTTCTTTCTCATCTGCCACAACCAGGATTTAAGTATCTTGTTTTGACCAAGAGCAAAGCAGACACGTAGCAGGTGTTTAGTCAAAATTTATTAAACAAATGAGTGAATGAACCTAGTCAGGAAATCACAGTTCTCACAGTTTAGTACAGAATCATGAATGTCTCATTAGGCTTCCTCATACCCATTTTATTCCTCTGTTTTAGTTCAACAGATGTGTCCTTCAACATTGAGATTAGATTGTATTATCCACCTTTTTTATTCACCAAACCATTTACAGAAAAGAAATAGTACTTAAGTGTTTTATTTTGAAATACTTCAATGCAAGCTCACAATATACATGTAAAATGGGTATAGTTAAACCAAGTGGCCAAAAAAGGTCTTAAAATGACCAAGTGTTAATACAGAGATTTGTCACAAGTAAAAGATATTGCAGATTTTAATCAATGACAATACAAATGTTTGTGTGAAGAGACCACTGAAATAGGAACTTAGTTCTAACTCTGCTTCTAAACATCCTGCACATATTTCTTTCCTTTATTTCTGTTTATTTCCTCACTCGTTCCCAGTAATACTCTCCATGGAACACTGAGTATGTACTAGTCTCAGTTCTAAGACCTTTACATCTCCTGTAATTTTTCCTCACAATATCCTAACAAGTGTGTATTACTATGAGTGTATTACTGACTAAAGTAGGACCATAAAAGTTTAAATAACTTGCCCAAGGTCAGCATAGCTTGAACATGGCCCTGAGATTCAAAGGCAGGAATCTTGGCTCCAGAAATTATTTTCCTGCTGACTAGGCAACACTGTCTGTTGACTTCAGAAACTGAGGTATGTCTTGAAGGCAGTCAGAAGGAGTCACACAGGTGGATGCATGTCATTATAGGGTAAGTTCTGCCTATAAATAAATAATTAAAACATGAGAGAATCTATAATAAAAGATGTTTATTAAAAGTACTAGAAGGTATCAGGAAAGTAACCTCCTCTCTGCAATCGTCACAGAGTATATGGTGAAGCAGATGACATTTGAACCTTCTATCTGGTGTGAAGTACAAGGTTGACATAGCCAGACAGTAGAAAAGTCATGAGAAGGCAAAGAGCAGTGAATGGACATGAAATGTTATGTTTTGAGTTTGAGTGAATAGTATGAGAAGAAGAAAGCTTGTGTTAAGTTAGAGAATGAAAGGCTTTACATACAGAGGTAGCAAAAGTAGGTTTGCAATTGTACAAATAAATAATGCAATAATTAGTAATAATACAAGAATAAACTCTTAAGTTTCACATATGACTGTAACCTACTTTTGCCCAACCCATACAGTCCAGACATTTAATCTTAATGCCAAGGCTAGTGTGAAATTATTAAAACTTTCTAAGCACTACACTCACCCTTTTGGAAATTTATAAGACAATAATTCGTGTGATGGTTTGGAAGAAAGTATGGCTTAGCCAAAAGGTTTGTTCATTTCTTTTGCATAAGATGGCTCTCGTAGTGCTTAGTTGGCTTTAACTTCATTCAGTACAATTTTGTTAGACTGTGTTGTGACAGCTGTCATATCATCATGCATTTAAAAAGACATCAAAATTGGTGAATTTTTGTATAGCTATTTTAAAATTGAAGATGGAAGAAAATAAGCAACATTTTTGGCATGTTTTGCTTTATTGTTTCAAGAAAAGTAAAAGCAACTGAAATGCAAAAAATGACTTGAGCAGTGTAGGGAGAAGGTACTGTGACTGATTGAATGTGTCAAAAGTGGTTTTAGCAGTTGCTTGCTAAAGATTTCTTGCTGGACAATGCTCCATGGTTGGGTAGATCGGTTGAAGCTGATGGTGATCAAATGGAGACAATTGAAAACAGTCAACATTATACCATGCAGGAGATAGCTGACATACTCAGAATATCCAAATCACAAACTTATTGGTGAAAATGAAAAATGTGTCTTTTATTTTACGAGCTTTTTGGCCAGCCCTATAATAATTGTCCATGGACTGAGGGCTGCTGTTGGACCTGCCTTCATATCCAAAAATGACAGGTAAGAAACAGATGGAAAAAATCTACAGAGTACACAATAAAATATGGTTGTCTAAAAGTAAAGGAGAACAGAATCTACAGCTCTAATAAGACACAAACTTGTGGGAAGACACCTCCTTTAAAAAATAGAGGTATATAAAACACACACAAATACACATATCATTGTCAAACTAAAGTCTCACTTGGAAGTAGCTATTAAAATCATGCCTTCATGAAAACAGAATATAAGTTTCAATGTTATTCAATGGCCATTGATATGTGGTAACAGCATCCAGTATACAGCCCAAATTTTGCCTTGAGACAGGAATATTGCATTATGCTTGTGCATAAGACAATGAATGCTGAATGCACACAGAAACTAGATACATAGGTTTAATAGACTCTGTAGAGTGCTTGGGAACTTTTGTATTATGTTTTTCCCTGTAGCATACACTTTTGCATTTATAATTATCATTTTGATACTATTTCATCTTATGTACTTGCATCTATGATTTACCATTAAATGTTAAGTATATAGTTCAAATATTTAGCAATTTTCAACATGGCTGTATAATTTTTATGCTTAGAATTTTTCATAGAAACACATTGCAAATTACTTTTTATTTACCAGAAAGAAAGAATTAACATTTAGATAAACCAGTCTTCTCTAAATGTTAGCTGAGAGCATCAGCAGGAGGTCCACACACTGGAGAATATCCAATAATATTCCAATTATAGGACAGGAAATTCTGAAATGGAGCAATAAAGGAATGGAATGGAATGGCTGCTGAGAGGGTAGTGCTCCATAGCTCAAGTTCACCTCCTTTTGAATAAAGACACAGAAGTTAGCTGAAAAAACCTGTATGTTTCAGTCTCCCTAATATTACTCCCTGTTTATTTTGTTCATGTTTGTCAGTCAAAGAGTGCATACATAGGGAGAGAAGGCTGACTTCGCTAGGTCATTTTCTTGTCACTTTGATATTTGAAGTTAAAATTGTTAATTTGTGATAGATCGTTTCCTACCATGCACAGCATTGTGGTCTGAATTAGATGTTGAATTCATGGTTTGTATGAGTCTTTGCAAGGCTGATTTATACTTCATTATTCTTACCTTGAATTGCATTCCTAAAAAATAAATGCTAAAAAAGATATGAACAAAACTTGTCAAAATATATTAAATATTTTAAAACTAATGAAATGAAGCTAAAATATCCTTGCAATGTTTTGATTTGAAGAGTAAGGAGACAAATGAAAGTAAATGTATTATAACAGCTTTCTTTGCACTTAGAATCATATATGTTTGGTCTTCTTTTTAGAAAGCAAGGGAATTTTATTTTGATATAAATAAGCATTATTTTTATCTGAAAATAATAGGCTAAGAATAAAACATCACATTGAACTAAATATGTACATGTATATCTGTGCAGGTAAATACTTTACCAAATACCTCAGAAGAATAATCTATACAAATATTTCTTAAACCTTGGTTGAATTAAATTCTAAATATATTAAATGTGATAACTTACCTTTATTAAATATTTTTAACTGTTACCATGTGGCATTTTCTCTTTGGCAATTTATGCTTGGGAACTTGAGAATTCTAATTTCTAAATATAAATTTGTATTTTTTATTCACAGACAAAAGTACCTGTTAAAAATAAAAAAGTAGATTTTAGTAAAGTTGAGAACAGAGATAAACAGTGAGTAAATTCAAGTATGACAATAAAACCCTACATTTTATATAATTGTAATAGAATAAATTCAAACAAGAAATACTCCATAATATAATTTGAATGCTATACATTTAATAGATGCCATTTTTGAAAAGGTTTTCATTTAATTGTCAACAATACACTTTATAATCTAAAAATAAAAATCAGTATCATTATTTACATAATAAAGAATAAATATTATTCTGTTTGGTCATTATGTTCCACCTTATTAATTAGAATCAAGTTTGAAATTTTTAATTGTTCAAAAATTAATTTCATATATTTATATTTATAAAAACATTACATGCATATTTAAATATATTCAGGTTTCTATAACTATATATGAGTTCCTTAAGATCAATAGTTTGGAAAGAACAATGCCATCTGTATGACTTTTTTAGAGCTACTGTAAAAAATTACCACAAAATTGATGGCTTAAGTAGAAATCTATTCTCTCATATTTCTGTAGGCTAGAAGTGTTGGCAGGACCACGCTCCATCTGAGGGCTCTAGGGAAGGAGACTTCCTTGCTTCCTCTGAGCTTTTGGTGGCTCCTTGAAATCCTTGACATTGCTGGTTTGTAGCTACATCACTCCAGTCTCTGCCTCTATCTTCACATGTGTTTATGCGTCTCTGTGTCTCTCCTTTCTCTTATAAAGACACCAGTTACTGGAGTCAGGGCCCATCCTATTCCAAATAAGTTCCCATTTTAAAGTTCTGGGTGGACATGAATGTGAGGGGCAGGCAACAGTGCTACTAAAACTGGTACTCCATTTATGTATGTACATTTCATTATTTAATCATGATTCAAAAAAAATCTAGTCTTAGTCTCCAGTCTAGTCTCATACCTTATTTCTACTTTAAGTTCCAAGAAAAGAACTGACCCCTCAAAAATTCTAGCCTTTTCGTATCTTCAGTGCTTCTATTAATGATAGCTTTTGAGAGGACATCAGGAAAATCTGTTTATAGGGGTGTCAAACTCATTTTCACTGGGGGTCACATCAGCTTCATGTTTGCCTTCAAAGGGCCAAATGTAATTTTAGGACTGTATAAATGTACCTACTCCTTAACAGTTAAGCAACAGCCTGGTGCTGCCGATGGGTAGAAACAAGGTGTTGGGTCAGATAAAACAAGGTGAAGGACTGGATTCAGCCCATGGGCCTTGTGTTTGCCACTTGTGGTTTAACTGTTTGAAGGATTCCTCTGCATCAGCCCTAGAGTGGAAGATAAAAGTGAGTTGAAAGACAGGAAGTAAGGAAATATGTGCAACCAACTTTATTCCTAAGAATTTATTCATCAAGTGGTCTTAAGATTACATGTAAATTCTTTGAAATATAGTTGCTTAATTCATTTATTATAATAAAATATACATTAAATTTTATCAATCATCACAAAAGAAACAAACAACACCAGCAGTGCTTAGGTTAGTAGAATTTGTTGACTCTAAGAGAAGACTAGGGTACTGTGAAACTGTATATAAACTTAAAATTTTGGTAAATCAAGTATAAGATGAAGAAAAATCATTTTATAAGAGTACATGTAAAAATTACTTAGGTGTGTTATTTGCCTAGAAGACAAAAAAAGAGACAACAGTGTGTGCACACGTGGGTGTTCTTCCACACACACAAATATTTTAGCTATTTTAGTTTAAGAAGGGTGTTAAACTTGACTTTGTCTCTCTGTGAAATCAGAATATTTTTAAAAACTGGCTGTGAAATTTGAACAGTTAGATATTTAAAAATGGTATATATGTATTCTATATTATAATGGACATTAGTAAAATGAGTTATAAACAATTTAGAGTTCTTGACATTAAGATATCCAACAACTGGAAGGAAATGAGGTTGTCTAGAATGGATAGAAAAATTCTTTTTTTTTTTTCAATTAAATTTAGGGGGTGACATTGGTTAATAAAATTACATAGGTTTCAAGTATAGGATTCTGTGATAAATCACCTGTATATTGCATTTTGGGATCACTACCCAAAGTCAAATCTTCTTCCATCACCATATATTTGACCCACTTTTACCATTTACTACCCTCCACCCTCCTTTTATCTGGTAACTACCATACTGTTGTCCATGTCTTTGAGTTTTTGTTTTGTTTTTTCATTTGTTACTTTCAGTTTTAATCCACATATGAATGAAATAATAAGGTTCTTGGCTTTTTCTGTCTGACTTATTTTGTGTATGTAGTATGGTGACAACTCTCAAATGTGCACTTGATTGTTTCTTAAATATCAGACTGTCTTGAATTGCAGTGATTTGTCTTACTCTGGGCCTACGAATAAGTTGCAAAATCAGTTTTCAACTAGTTGTAATATGCCGGGGAACATTCCCATTGAAATTGCTCTAGCCCTGGCTGGCATAGCTCAGTGGATTGAGCGCGGGCTGTTAACCAAAGCTTTGCAGGTTCAATCCCCAGTCAGTGCACATGCCTGGGTTGCAGGCCACAGCCCCCTGCAACCGCACATTGATGTTTCTCTCTCTCTCTCTCTCTCTCTCTCTCTCTTTCTCCCTCCCTTCCCTCTCTAAAAATAAATAAATAAAATCTTAAAAAAAATGAAATTGCTCTAATGGCTGGTGGTGATTTTGGAACAAAATAAATGTAAAGGAATATCTAAGTGATACATGTGTATATGAATTATATAACTTTAGGGCTAACTTTATATTTTCTATTAATTTTTCTTAGTCATTAAACATTGGCTAATATAGGTTTAAAATCTACATGTGGAAGAGCTATTAAAACTTATTTTGAACATCTTTAGTATCCCCATCACTTCTTTTAAGGTCAGTTATATACCACATGATCTCACCTATAAGTGGAACCTAATGAACAAAACAAACAAGTGAGCACAATAGAACTAGAGACATGGAAATAAAGAACAAACTGACAGTGACCAGAGGGGAGGGGTAAGAGGATAACGGAGGAAAGAAGGGGAAGGGTCATCAAAGAACATGTATAAAGGACTCATAGACAAGGACAATGGTGGGGAGGATAGAATGTGGGAGGGGGGTGGGTAGAGCAGGGGAGAGTAATCGGGGAAAAATGGGGACAATTGTAATTGAACAACCATACTTTTTTTAAGTTAGTTATAGTTATCTGGTTCTCAACCTATTGGGGGAACTGGCAAAATAATTTCTGGCTTAACTTTCCAAAATACAGATATTAATTGTGTAAATAAAATTTCTGCAAAATCATTTGACCAGAATCCATAAGACAGAAACATTTGTTGTTCAAATTCATACAAGCTATACCTTATTCACTATTATATATTTATAAACCATGAAAGATAATGCACACTAGTTGTTGAAGTCTATAGACTTCCATGCATTATTTATAACATCAGTAAAATTTAAAGCATTTACATAATAATTGGCACTAGCAGTAAAAGTACAAGGCTATAAATTTTCCCAAATGCCAGTAAATGCCAATGGTGGAGATAAATAGAAAAAGGTTATTTTATCATAGCTGATTTAATGCTGTGTTTTATATATACATATATCTTTCTACAAAGCCAGTGAGATTTGGCAATGAAAAATGATAAACAGGAACAACTTTTACATTATTAGAAATAACATTTAAGTTATACTTGTGTATGTGAGCGCTATGTAGATAATATATTCTAGGTTTTGAGGTTTTAAGTGAATTTAGTTATCTTTTGAATAATTTAAGTATAATGACAAGATTTTCACTCAAGGAAAGCTTAACATTGGATTACTCATCTTTTTTTCATTAACTAGTAAACAGATGACAATTTAGGATTATACCTTTTAGCAGTACTGTGTTGCTCTTGTTTAATTGTATTGTATTGTATTGAAGAGGTCCAAAAGATATTTTGTTTATAGAGAATAAAAATAAAACATGAATATATATACATATATATATATGTATGTATATGATTTGAGTTTGTTTTCCTTTGAATGTGGAGAAGATGGAAAGAAATATTTCATAGGATTTATTTTTTATTGAAGTTAGTAAAATCCCTTTTTTATGGACATCTCTATAATCTGAGACAAGTTATTCTTTGTTAACTTTCATAATTTTGTAAGTTGATTATGACTACATATGTGTCTTTAAGCTAGTTATCTAATCAGAGCTCCTCAGCCTCCTGGCTGGGACCAGGAACAGTTCAGGTCTGTTAGGACCGGAGCCACACAGCAGGAGGTGAGCTTGGATATAATGTGCTTGCATCATCCTGAAACCAGCCCCCCTACCCCTGCCTGTGGAAAAAAAATTGTCTTCCATGAAACCAGGCCCTGGTGCCATAAAAGTTGGGGACCACATTTAGAATCTAAATGACTAACTTTCTTTAAGAAGATAACTCTTACAGGTTAAAAAACAAAACAAAAAAGGAAGCCAAAAATAGTATTTAAAATAACACTTTTATTTCATAGCATCTTTTCTACTAGCTGGTCTGTCTTCAATGCCTCCCTGCAACAACACATTACCTGACAGATGCCAAGGAAATAAATGTATTCTGTAGAGAGAGAAACAGAAATCTTTTACTGAAAACTTGCTTCTAACAAAGGAAATGCTTATCCACAGTGTTTTTATTTATGTATTTTATTTATTTATTTATTATTTTAAGAATGTTTTCTTGATTACACTAGTCTCACTTTTTCTCCCCTTTATCCCCCTCAGCCCTGTACCTCCCCCTCCCACCAGCATTCCTACTCCTCTTACTTCATGTCCATGGGTTGTACATATAAGTTCTTTGGCTTCTCCATTTCCTATATATTAGTTTTAACCTCCCCCCTGTCTATTTTGTACCTACTTATTATGCTTCTATTTCCCTACCTTTTCCCCCATTCCTCTTGCCCCCTCCCTACTGATAACCCTCCATGTGATCTTCATTTCTGTGATTCTTTTCCTCTTCTAGTTGTTTGCTTAGTTTGTTGTTGTTGTTGTTGTTGTTGTTGTTGTTGTTGTTTAGGTTCAGTTTTGATAGTTGTGAGTTGGTTGTCATTTTACTGTTCGTATTGTCAATCTTCTTCTTCTTAGATAAGTCCTTTAGCATTTCATATAATAAGGGCTTGGTGATGATGAACTCCTTTAACTTGATTTTATCTGGGAAGTACTTTATCTTCCCTTGCATTCTAAATGACAGCTTTGCTGGATAGAGTCATCTTGGATGTAGGTCCTTGACTTTCATGACTTAGAATATTTCTTTCCAGCCCCTTCTTGCCTGATTTCAAGAAATCAGCTGATAGCCTAATGGGAACTCCTTTGCAAGTAACTCTCCTTTCCTCTTCCTGTTTTTAAGATTCCCTCCTTCCCTTTAATCTTGGGCAATTTAATTATGATGTGTCTTAGTGTGTTCCTCCTTGGATCCAGTTTCTTTGGGACTCTCTGAGCTTCCTGGACTTAAGAAGTCTATTTCATTTGCAAGATTGGGGAAGTTTTCCTCCATTATTTTTGCAAATAAGTTTTCAGTGTCTTTCTCCTCCTATTCTCCTTCTGGCACCCCTTTGATTTGGACGTTGGAACATTTAAAGTTGTCCCAGTGGTTCCTCAGCCTCTTGTCATTTTTTCTATTCTTGTTTCTTTGTTCTGTTCTGGTTGAATGTTTATTTCTTCCTTCTGTTCCAAATTGTTGATCTAAATCCTGGTTTTCTTCCTTTCACTGTTGGTCCCCTATATATTTTTCTTTATTTCATTTGGCATAGTCTTCACTTCTTCCTCTATTTTGCATCCATACTCCATCATTTCTGTGACCATCCTGATTACCAGTGTTTTGAACTCTTCATCTGATAGGTTGCTTACCTTCTTGTCACTTAGTTCTTTTTCTCAAGTTTTAATCTGTTCTTTCATTTGATTTGTTCTTTCATATTTTTTTTTGTCTCAGCGCAACTGTGATGTTGTAAGGAGTGGAGCCTTAGGTACTCACCAGGGTGGGGCCACCCATTTCTCTTTCTCCATTGAACTTTTTGTACCTTGTTATCTCCAGCACCTTTTCAGATCTTGGGAGGATCTAGACTTTTCAAGACTCCAAACACCTAAGGGATTGAATGAGTGATACACTTTTATAGATTCTGTGTATTTGCCAAGACAAAGCAAGAAATATTTATAGGAAAATAATGAAACATTCCTCTAGGTTTCTTTGTGCAACTGTGTTTATGTGCCTGAGTGTTTTATTTATTTCATTTGCTGGTTGCTGGTACCCCTGTCCTCCCCCCATGACCAGAAGTTTAATGATAACAAGATGAATGATTCAAAGGAAACAGTGGATATGAAATGCATTTATTACTCAAATTCTATTAGTAAACAGCAAAAAAGATTCTTCAATGCAAATGGCTCGGGTTTAATGAGAAGCGAAACATAAGAGAGTGTGTGATTCTGGTATTTAAGGTAGTTAAGGGCAGACCACAGTAGGACCTCCCCCCACTCCCTCACAATTGGCTGGGGGATTGCATAGTTTGAGCTTACCTCTCATAGTCATCGGAAGGACATCCTGGGTTTGCTTTTCTTCTTTTTCTTTCTGTTTTGTTAAATTTATTTTTAGTTAATAAGATTATATAGTTTCACATGCACATTTCTATGATATATGATCTATATATTACGTTGTGTGCCCACCACCCAAACCCAAATCATCTTCTGTCTCTACGCCAAATAAACAACCAATCCAACTAAAAAAAAATATGCAGAGGACCTGAACAATCACTTCTCCCAAAAAGACATACACATGGCCAACAGATACATGAAAAGATGCTCAACTTCACTAGCTATTAGAAAATGCAAATCAAAACTAAAATGAAATCCTGGGTTTTCTTCTTGCTTGCCTAGATGTGCAGTAAAATGGAAAAGAGGAAGGAAGGAATTAGAAGTTGCTAGCAATCAGTGTCAACCATGGAATAAGACTATCACAGTGTGAGAAAAACTCTGAGAGGGAAAATATGTGATGTGATCTCTAGTCACTTAGAAATTGCACATTGTATCACAGAGACCAAGTATTCATTCACTGAGCAGTCAAAGAGGAGTAGAATTACCTTTAGTTAACTGACAATATTAGTGTTACATATAAAACGTCTTCCAGCTTTTCAAAGGAAAAATGTTTAGAGTGCATAAAATGATTGTTACTATCCCTGTTTGTCTTTGAAGACTAGAGAGGGTTGGAGTCAATTTGAAGAGATAATACCATTATAAATTAGTTTTAACAAAAAATTGTATTGTAAAAATGGTCTCTCTCTTTTTTTTTGGTTTTATTTAAGAGAATTCCTGAGATTCTGATTATTGTCTACCATAAGAATCTTCAAACTTTTTGTTTTCATTAGATTCTTAATCATGTACATCAGACTATTACTACCACTTGACCCTTTATAAGCTGTCATTTTTACAATTTATTAAAATGGAATATAATTGTCCAAATTGTCTCAGCAATAGCTCTATAAAGGTTAATGGGAAGAATCACAAAGTTTGGTGAATAAAAAAGAAAAACACAAATATACTTTCAAATAAATATAATTGAATAAATAATGGTGGGTTTTGAGAGATCTTGAAAGTTAGCAAAAGAAAATTTGTAGAATAATCTGGTTTTATAAATATTAATCTGGACACATGTACACAGACAGCAATGTAGTGATGGCCAGAAGGAAAGGGGGATAGAGTCTAGATGGGGGTGGGCAAAGGGGGTGAAATGGGGACAAAAGAGAGATTTTGCTGGGGTCAGTGAGTTCACAATACAGCATGCAGATGATGTTTTATTGAATAAATTCAATTTAAAAATAATTAAAATTAAAAACTAACAAATAAATAATAAATAAATATTAATCTGGAGACACACCAGAAAATGTTCAGGATAAATTTAAATATAAAAAAAATATATAGTCCAATATCTGTTTAAAACTGGATTTGGAAAGTATTAATGTGTAGTTAATAGTCAATAACTGACAATATCTGTACAAAAATATAAAGTAGCTTGAAACTGATATTCATACTTTGTGAGGGATCATAACACCCAATGCTCTATGTATGTACTCATGGAAATATTGGGCCTAAGAAGAATCTGGAAAAAGCAAATGAAGACTCCTCATTTAATCCTGGTGAGAAGACACTCCCTTTGTCATGGGTCCCAAGGAAACAGAGAATTCCAAAAGAGGAAGGATATGTGATCAATGGATTATATCCCATATGAAAGAATAAGAAGTAAAATGTATTGTCTAAAAAAGCACTGAAAAATTTGGAATGCATTATCTACCTTTTAATGAAGGTAGATGATGAGAAGAGATAAGAAATAAATCAGATGGAAGAGGAAAGCACAATGCAAGAATTTTGGAGAAACACGGTTAGATAAAATCATCATAGAAGTTAACTAATGTATGCCAGCCACATGGGTGGTAAGACTTGCTATATGAAGTGCGTAGTGAAGCAATGAAGAACAAGATCCTAGAAAAGCAGTAAGTGTGCAGACATTAAGTAATATTTAATAGTTTAAATTCACAGAAAAAAACTTTTGGTATTCATTAGTGAATGTGCTTGTAGGGAAAACCAGAGAATGAAGAGAAAATTTGCTTTACTTAACTTTAATGATTATGATACTTTGGAATGTAAGATATTTTGATGGCAGAATTAATGATGACATATTTCTGAGAGCAGTCTGGACTAAATATATATTATCCACCCTATCTCTTATATTCCTTTTATGGTCCTGAATTATATACTTTTGCAAGCTTATAAATAGAAACCTATGGTTTGGGAATTAAACAGCATTTTAGTTCCATCACACTCACAATAAGATTTCCTGCTTTAAACCTAAATTAAATGTTACTCTTATCTCCTACAAAAAGATGTTGTTTATATTAATTTCTTGCATGATTTACTATATAAATACATGGTTAAAGGAAACATAAAATAAAAAGAGGTTAAATTTTTACTTGACCTCTTATAGGATGTATGAAGTTAGAAAATAAAGAAAAGCAAAACAAAACAAAAAATAATGCAAACAAGACAATTGGCATGTGAAAGTTCAAGGTCCTTGGCTCAGAGAAAATGGATACTGGTCTGAGAATCCTCATGAGATATAAAAGGATGGAACCCAGGGCACAGAATAGACAACTGATAGTTGAGAAAAGAAGAAACATCACCATGGAAACAACAGAAAATGATTCTTTGACCTAAAGACAAAGAAAGCTATTTATATACATTTTGGCAGATTAAATATGGATTTCTGTGACTATGTGCAGACTTATAGTACAATATGAGAAACAATACTTCTCACATGTGGCTGGACATGGAAGACTCCCCTGATGAGAAATATGCCAAGAGCTAAACTTACTGCCTAAGTTTCAGAGAGCAAATAGAATGGTACTTTTCAATGTCAGCCACTATGCTTAAACAAGCCCTCACATCATCACTGCCACTGAGCCCACAGTCACCTCAAATAAATAAAACACCAAATGATGTTTAAGAAAAAAAGTAGATACATTGCTTAGGTAAATGGCTAAGCATTTAACAATTAATTGACAAGCTTCTATGTCTAGTGTAGAGTCCCTTTTATCTTAGAGAGACAGAATTAGGTCAGTCTGTCAGGTACTTCCTAGGGTGGATAATTTAAGAAGATGAAATGATCAAATTTCAGGAACATTTGCAATGCAATACTAGTTATATAATAAAATCCTTCTATCTGAAAGAATATAGATGTGCCTAGAAAATTGTCTCTAAAGAAAATTAAATCAATACTACATTTTTGTAAGGGAGTAGAGATCATCTTTGTGTATATCTGCAAAGAAAGGAAAGCAGATAGGATCTTGGAATGTACTCTTGCTTTTGCCATATATATTATAGTCTATATGAATACTGCTTTCTTGCATTATGCAATGCACAGTCTGCCTTTGTGTAGGTGGAATGGGTATTGGTTGAGATCTGACTGTAGCCTTTTTCACTGTACCTTCTATTCTTGATATTTAAAAAAAGATTTATGAAAAGATTTTTTCAGGATATCTCTTATAAGTGAAAATATTTTTGAAAGAATTATCAGATAAACATTTCCCTGTTTCCTGATTGTTCCAGAGGGTTAATAACGTAACCAGGCAGGCTGTATTAATTGTAAAAAAAAAAAGTAAAGATTCTTTTCTCAGGTTGCTATTATTTTGAGGAGGAAAATACATAAGGATTTTGTGGATAGGATCAATGAGAAGGACTTCAGCGCATGCATGTATAGTTGGCCAACGTGAGCCACTTGGATCTAGGCAGGTGGGAGGCACACAGTAGTGATGTAACAAGTTTAGAGATCAGCGAAGGAAAATTCCAAGCTGGGGCAAGGTAGTATGGTGATTTGATGGGGACCAGAGCAGCCACAGTAATTAGGACTCTCAGTAAACACTTGAACAAAAATCAGTGAGAAGGTAAACCAGGGTTTTGTTGAAATAGATGTAAAGGAGTCACTGCCCAGCCAAAGCGCAATAACAAAATCAACCAAAATCAACAAATATTGTTATGAACATCAGAAGCAGGAAAGAAAGTAGCAGCTTAGGGAAAGAGAAGGAGCTTTGTGGTCAAATGGAAGTTAGTTTAATTATTTTTCAGTTTTCTATTTACAAGGGCTAGTTTATCATTTCCAAATCTCAGCTTCCTCTTCCATTAAAATATTTTTGAATTAAAAATAATTATTATCTCTTATAGGGTTTTTGCTGTGTTGTTAATGCTCCTGGGTTGGTTACATGAATAATGTTAGCAAGTGCCTTGTGCATTTCCTGTCACTTACATGTTTATTAAATAATAGTTTTCTGTTTGCACCACCATCAAACATGGAAAAACAACAACAACAACAGCAACAACAAACCAAAAACCCTCCTTTCTTAAGGAACTTGGGAAGATGAGTATGAAGTCATCTTAGAGTTACAAGCATAGTATGTATCAAGCAGGCAAGTTTACATCAGGAAAATACTACACTATGTATTTCAAATTTAAAAAAAAACTACTTAACATAGGGGTTTGAAGACTTAACCAATGATTTATTGGTCTGTGTGGGCGAAGAAAGAAAGAAATGCTACTATTTTCATGAAAGCTGGAAATGAAAGCATTGTAGAGAAATTTCTAGCAGTGATTGCAGATGCCTATCAAATATCAAGAAGGTATAATAATAAACAAATTCACCTTTTCTCTGTCTTACACATCTCACATTAGAATTTTATTTAGTTACTGGTAATCAAATCATTAGTGTAGTTAGCACATAAAATTATTAGCATAATCTCACCTGGAATCTTTTGCCAAGAAATCCTAGAAAATGTGATTACCTGGTTTTTCCCCTGCAATTCACGGGAGAACTTGAAGAGATGACTTGAAACAAGCAATCTGAGGCCAACAAACTACAATGTCTTTCCTTAGTATTTTCCACAATAAGAGTTGAGCAATTAGTGTGTAATTCTTTACCTAATGTGCAGATCTCTTACTAAACACTTAAATTTCATGAGAACAGAGACTAACTGTGTTTTTCATTACTCTTTAGGCCTCCAATCCTTCAGTTAATCAATGAACAAGAAGTAAAATTTTGCATTGCTTTCTTTTCTCCTTTTTTTTGACTCCACAAAATTAGACTGCTTTTTATGTTGTTTTTCCGTTAGTGTTGTCCCCATTTCCCTACCCCCATTACTCTCTTCTGCCCTGCCCAACAACCACTCCCAAAGACAGTCCCCTCCCTATTGTCCCTGTCCATGGGTCCTTTGTTCAGGTTCCCTTTTTTTCCCCTGGTAATCCTCCTCCACTCACCCCTCTGGCCCCTGTCAGTTTGTTCTTTATTTCCATGTCTCTGGGTTTTTTTTGCTTGTTCATTTGTTTTGTACATTAAGTGGGATCATGCACTTATAGGTGAGATCATATGGTATTTTTCTTTCACTGCCAATGATACATTGGGCAAAGGTTTGATCACCAAAATATATGAAGAGCTCACATGACTTCATACCAGGAAGACACAAAATTCAATTAAAAATGAGCAAAGCACCTGAACAGACACTTCTCCAAGGAGGACATATAGAATGTTCATAGGCACGTGAAAGGATGCTCAACATCACTAGCCACCAGAGAGATGCAAACTAAAACCACAATGAGACACCACCTCACACCAGTGAGAATGGCCATCATTAACAAATAACAAGTGCTTGTGAGGTTGTAGAGAAAAGGGAACTCTAGTACACTCTTGGTGGGGATGTAGACTGGTACAGCTACTGTGGAAAGGAGTACGAAATTTCCTCAGAAAACTAAAAATGAAACTGCCTTTTGTCCTGGCAATTCCACTGCTGGGATTATACTGTAAGGATTCTGAAACAACAATTCAAAAGAACCTACTCACTCCTGTGTTCATAGCAGTGTTATGTACAATAGCCAAGTGCTGGAAACAGCCTAAGTGCCCAGCAATAAGTGAGAGGATCAAAAAAACATGGTACATTTACACAATAGAATACTATGCAGCAAACAGGAAGAAGGAGCTCCTACCCTTCCTGACAGCATGGATGGAACTGGAGAGCATTATGCTAAGTGAAATAAGCCCGGAAGTGAATTTTGTTTTTCTAAAATGAAACATTCTGCAAGTATAAATCTCCTCTGAAAGAAAGCAAATATTTACATAATTGTACAGAAATTTCCTATCAATGAACAGGGTTTTTTCTCTTTCTTTTCATAAGTAAAGATTTTTAATGAAAACAATATTAAAGAATATTATTCCTCTAAAAGTGACTTGTGGCTTATACCTATTGTATAACCAAGACTTTCTGAAGTGTTGAATCCATTGTTTTTCCCAAGAATTTAAAGATTCCAACTTCAATATAGTCAAAGTTCAAGATCAAAGTACCCTGCCCCCTCACTGCAACTTTTGATTTCCATATATGACCAAATACCACACCCAGAAGTTCCCGCCAGAAGAACAATTTACCTAAATACATGACTGTGAGGAGAGCCACGGGATAGAGCCTTGAGACAAACAGGCAGGGAAATATAATACAGCATTCCAGAGCAACCCCTCTTTACTTGTTTTCATTTAGAGATTTTTGCTATATCATGAAAAATTATAAATTTTTGGTGATAGATTAACATCTCTCAGTCAGTCATCACAGAATACAGTATGGATTCCCTTGACGGTGAGAAATGCCTTTCTCTCTCGTGGACCCTCTCTGTGCTCTCTTTTAATGTTTATCACTTTCTACTTCAAATTTATTTCTATAGTCAATAAATCAGCTTTTCCTTCTATATTTCTAGGTCTCCCTATCTTTTTTTTCAAGTGAATTGTTAGGGTGACATTGGTTAATGAAACCAAACAGGTTTCAAGTGTACAACTCCATAGCACATCATCTGTATACTGCATTGGGAGCTCACCACCCAAAGTCAAGTCTCTCTGCCACCATTTATCCCATCTTTTGCCCTCTTAAACCTCCCCTAACCCCCTCCCTCTAACAACCACCATACTGTTGCCAGTGCCTCTTTTTATCTTTTGATCACTGTTGCTTCTTATTTCTTATCACCATAATAGACTCTGCAGTGATTTTACCTTACTCACACATATCTTAGACACACAGTGAACACTTGTTCAATAAACAAATGTTCTCAAATTTGTAGATACATGGACATCTGTGATTATAAATTCTGAGTTAGCCAACATTTATTGATTTAGTTTTTTTTATGTAGTTTATCTCAATTAATTTTGTGGCCAGAATTGTGTGTGATAATAACTTGTTGAATGTATTACAGCTAGTGAATCGCAATGCAAAGACTTGGCCATATGCTCTAGAGCTGTTTCTCACATATCAAGTGGAAACTCCATTAGAAGATTGGGAATCGGTGACTCTAGAAGACTGGCCATGAGGGACAAAAGAGCTGACTCATAAACTTTATCTCCTTGTAGATGAAGGACACGTTGTGTTTAATAATAGTTCTTGTGCCTTTGTTTCATAAAAATGGCACTGCTGGTATGTTTGTGATTTAGTTGAATTAGTTATTGATCAGGATATAGCAGAAGAAGTAATTCAATAAAAATACTTTCAGTGTCCTTTGCTCTGCTGAAGTTATTCATGAATGAGAAAATTTGAATTACTGCACATTAATATCTTCTGCCAATTCCTGGGCCTTTCAGACTTGTGGGAGATAGGGAGGTGAAAGGAGATTGAAAAGGCAGAGCTGCCTTAGAATACAATCAGACAATTGTGGTTGTTAAATCATTAGTTGATATTTCAAAATGTTTCAGATAAAATTTGAACACATTGCATGAGTTGCATGATTCTTTTATAGTCATACCTATTAGATCTAGAATGTTTCTTAATAGAAAAGAATTTTTAAAAATAATGAAAGTAAGGTTAAGTGAAGGAAGTAAAATACCTAAGTCCACATGGAGAGTATATGTTATAGTTAGAAATTTGACAATGGTCTTGTGATTCTGATCCATGTGTGTGCCTGGTGTGTTTAATATAAATTTCTCTTAATTATTGTTTCTGATATAAAACAATATTATAACTAGGTTTTTATTTTTTGTGTGATATTTTATTTGTTGAATAGAGCGATAAATGTATGGATGAAAATTGAAAGCAGTGATCATAAATATTTATAAAAATGCTATTCTAAAAAATGGATAATTTATGTAAAAGAAATTGAGGGGGGAAAGTACATTTCAAAAAAAGGTATTTTAAATTAAATGTTCAATGCTATTTTAAGAATCTGATTCTCTAAATTAAAGAATGTGGATAAAATTTGACAGCACATTAGCAAAATAGGTGCTGAAGAAATATATGTAGAATTATATAGAATTTTGTAAATTATTGATCAAATCAAAAGAATAATTTTCATAGCCACTGAAGCATTAAAGTATAAGTGATGTAGTATGCAGTTCACTCAGGAAATAGCATAATAAACTATAAGGGAGTTTTCCTGGAGATGTTAATTTTTAAACATAGAAAAACTTGACCCAGTTTTTTAATAATATTTTACCTTCTGTCTAATACCACCTGCAAATAGCTTATTTGCATGGGGATAAAACAGAAGGACTTTCATCTTCCTTTTCCTTATTCATGGAATAACAAACCTGTGTTCATGAAGTACAGCATCGTTTTTGTTGTAAATGAAGAATCTGCCAACTTTCTGCCACATCTGGCTGCTGAGCTATAAGCTATGAATAAACAGTAGACATTCAATTGCCAGAAGCCATCCATTCTATAAAAAATGTGAATTTCTTTCCCACCCCTCAGTCAAATTTCCCTTGATTATAAGTATATTCCATCTTTGAGAACAACAAAGACTGTAAAAAGAGATCAGATTTTGTGGTGCAAGGGACAAACCATTTATTAGAAAATATAGGGAAGTGCAAATTTATGTGTAGTTTATAAACTAAATCTTTTCCCAATGTTCAATTACCTATAAAAGTTAAAATGGTTACTACAGAAATAACATTTTCACAGTATCAGATTTAACATTTGCCTTGTAAAGTAATTTCTAATCTTTTCTGAGAAACTTAAAATAAAGTGGTCAATTTTATGAAGAATCTGGAATTAGAGTGAAATCTTAATGACTCTCCCCTGGGCAAAGAGGATGAGGACAGTTTAAACATAACAGCTAAACAGTATAGCATTTGAAAGGTATACTTAACTGAAAAATTAAGAAGAACTGTAGCATCTATAAAATTCAAAGTCCTACATTAAGATTGTTCCCATAGCTTCCAAATGAACCTCATCTTCTGTACCTTAAACTTTTAAAAGGGTTGCCTATATATAAGTAGAATTATTAGCCACAGATACATGGAAAAAAATTTAGTATGATTATATAAGATTACAGTAGGAAGGAGCAAACTCTTTTTATATTAAGATGGCAGTACCTGTTAAAATATGTTACCAGATTGGATGTAACCATAAAATATCTGAGACTGCTCTCATGATTTTTTGCTATTATTAATAGATTCTCATAATATGATAGCCTTTTTTTCTTAGCAGCCATAATAAAACTGTTGACCCCTATTATACTTATAACTTAATAAAACATATACACTGCTGTCCCCAGTCATCTGCTTAGTTGAATTTTTTCTGTATTGTTCTTAAATTTCAAGTTTGTCCATATGTCTGTTTCAAACTGAGGTTATGTTGAATTTTCATAGATATTTATGTTCTTGTCTATCACTCCCAGTTTAATGCCTTCTGAAAATTGATATTAATTTCTTTTATAATTAATCTGTATTTCCACTTATAATTTATAATTTTCATAGGAGATATACACAATATTTTCTGTCTTAGAAATTTTTTATATTTTTTTATTTTAAAGATTTTATTTATTTATTCCTAGAGAGGGGAATGGAGGGAGAAAGAGAGGAAGAGAAACATCAATGTGTGGTTGCCTCTCACACGGCCCCACTAGGGACCTGGCCCACAACCCAGGCATGTGCTCTGACTGGGAATCGAACCTGTAACACTTTGGTTCACAGCCCACGCTCAATCCACTGAGCCATGCTAGCCAGGCTCAGAATGTTTTTTTTTTTTTTTGTTCTCAAATAAATGATGGGTACATGCTCCAAAAATTCTAAAGAAGAATGAACAAGTCTTTGTAGATTTAATAAAAAAGTAGCCAGATGAATTATGTTATTCCTAATCCTCCACTTACCTCAATCAATTATGCTTTTATTTAAAGAGAAGATGAGACATTCAAAGACCAGTCACACAGAAATTGAATTGTATGCCTAAGTGAGAGTGCTTCCAATCAATTCCTTTGGAGGCAAAGGAGGAGGTATTAATCTTTCTTTTTATCTGTGGCCAAGTAGGAAGAGAGTTCAAAGACACTGGCCAGATCAGATGCTTTTTGCTTTCAAAATTTTGAAGACTAAAAGCCTATTGAGGCATTTGTGATGGCAGGATGAGAAAAGGGAAAAGCCAACAGAATATATATCCACAGTTTTGGATGAGTGAGTATCCTATAGGCCAAATAAATGCCATAGAAGATATAAAAAGCTTGTATCCTCACCTTCTATCTACTGACTGTTGCAATAAATTAATGGGGGAACAAACTGTCCAGATTAGAGGATATGTAGGGGCTGGGTTCCAAAGAACTCACAAAAGCACTCTACGACAGAACCAGCTCTGGGGTGCCTGCCTCACGAGAGATAGGTCATGTTATTTTAAAAATACTTTTTACTCCTTTATTTTTTCCTACTGTGATCATCCTGCTCTTCCTACTACAGTTCAGAGAGAATCATGACAACAAAAGGAGACCTGGATAAGTGAAGAAAGGAGGGAGAACTGACTATACCACTTCCTGGTGCATATTAATTTTAAGATGGAGGTGGAAGAGCAGGGAGGGAAAATGTTTGATTTGGATGCAAGATTGTTGTTTTGATTTACATTTAAATAGACCTTTTAAAACCTGAAGAAAGTCAAATTTACCAAAGTTAAATTTGTATACATTTAAATTTTGTTGAAAATTACTAGAAAGCTAGAGATTGTCTGGAATTATTTTTAAGGAGTGGGGCTAAGAGATCCTTATGTGCATGTTTTAAGGCAGCATTGGAAGGGGGAAACATTTGTTCCTTTGCACCAATAATTTCAGACTGACTGATAAACCTGCTATATAAGTATTATGAAAATCATTAAAAACACCCTTTGCTTATTTAGGCATGTTTCCTTTGCTAACCTATTCCTGCAGACAGCTTGATTTAAAAGTTGGTTATATCTTCTTTCTCATGTAGAATAGATCATCTATCTTTGTATTACTTTTTTCTTTTTCTTGTTTTCTTTTTTCCCCCCATATGTATGAAAAAGTACATCCCGAGCTTCCTTCTTACTGATGGCAAATGATTAGGATCTAAATCCATAAGATAACCTATGTTCTGGGGAAGTCTTAAGATAGTTAAAGTCCTATGAAAAAACAAACGGAATGGAACACCCTCAACTATGGATTTGGATATGACTTTATTATATCATCTCTGCAGGCTAAAGCATATCTCTATCTTCCTCAAACTGTTATTTTTAAGGTGGGGATATTATATCTGTCTCATATCTGTGTACCTGTGTGTGTGTGTGTACATGCATTTATGTTTTGTTGTTGTTATAGTATTTTTTGGTTTGTAGAATTACACAGTGCTTTGGGAGAAGAGTTGTCCAAAAAAAAAAAAAAAAAAAGGCACAGAATCTATTCTACTGAATTGAGGAAATAAATAGAAAAGGTGCTGATTGTTGTTTCCACATTGATTATAGAGAGGACACAGTCATTTAAAAATAAATTAAAATTTGCTTCTATTCTAGATATGAATATATGTGGCTTACAAGGAAGTCCAATTTATGCTAATGAGGGAGATTCCCTAATTCTCTCTAGTTTTGTTTCTCTCCCCTCTGTTGCCTCTTCATCAAATAACTATCCCAGGAATTCCCCAAAAGGATTACGAAATAGATAAAAAGAAGCAATGCAAGGCAACTTGGAGTCCCTGGAGCAGGGGACCAATCAGCTGAAAATGAACCCTGGCACTGAAGAGTGAGAGCTGGGTTGTTTGGGGAAGCAAGAAAGAACACAAATAAAGTCAATCTGTTCCCTTTTCTTCTTCTCCTAAGAGCTAATTCTTAACTTTTTTTTCTTAGTAGACATATTAAAAATACAGATTTAATGAATACTTTTAACCTGGTCCAAGACATAAAATTTTTAAAAGTATGGGAACAATTACATGTAAGCTAGTAAATATATATTCCCAATCTATTCTTCTATTTTTCTAAGAATTGGAGGGCATTTCAGGACCAAACTGGGATTCTCGTTCAATGGCTTCATTCACCAGGAGTGTGTAGATACCCATGGCATGGAAAACCAAAGAAATATCTAAGATTAAGAAACAAGTTATATTAATTATGTATAAAAAGCATCTTTTTAATTTTGACAGTTTTTTCCACACTCGATCTTGTGGTAGTCACTATTTTAGGCCCCAAATTTCTGTATTTCTACAGTCTCCACAACACCACAATACAAAATGTTCCCGATTAAGTTCAGGAAGAACTTCAAAGAAGCAGTTTCTCAGGTAATATTGGGAAATTGCCTATGAAGTCCTTTAAAAAAGAATGATTATTAAAACAGCCTTGTTAAAGATTTTACCCCGTTAGAGTACTTTTACTGATAGAGACTTATTTGAATCATGTATATAATGAAACAGGTTCGGATGTCTTGTAAAAACTTGGACTGTCACTGGCAAAAAAAGTAAAAGAGATCACAGGTAACTGTGCCATGCTAGGCATAGTTAACCAGAATATGCTAAATAACTACTTCCCTGCAAGTGTCTTTGTTTACCTTCTTTGGCTCTACATGTCTCAAATTCTTCATTTAAAAAGTGTAACAGATCGCTGTTTGAGTACTAACTGAGTTAGTACATGTAAGGTAGTTTAGAAGAGTGTCAGTATAGCCCTGAGCAATGTGGCTTAGTGGACTGGCTCATTCCACAGAATGAAAGGTGGCCAGTTGGATCCCTGGTCTGAGCACAGGCCTGGGTTACAAGTTTGTTCCCAGTTGGTGCGCTTGTGAGAGGCAAGCGATTGATGTCTCTCTCTCACATAAATGTTTCTTTCCTTCTAATCCTCTCTCTCTCTCTAGAAGTAAATAAATGTCTTTAAAAAAGAGTGTGAGTATAGGCATGGATGGTGTGGCTGAGTGAATTGAGTGCCAGCCTGTGAACCAAAGGATTGCCAGTTTGATTCCCAGTCAGGACACATTCCTGGGTTTCAGGCCATGTCCCCAGTACAGGGTGCGCAAGAGGCCACCACACATGGATATTTCTCTCCCTCTCTCTCTCCTTCCCTTACCCTCTATCTAAAAATAAATAGATAAATAAAAATTGTAAATTTAAAAAAGAAAGTATCAGTGTATAGTAAGTACCCAATAAATGTCATCTGGTGGTGGTTAGTAGTAGAACTACTAGTAGTAGTAGTATCCTCTTCTCATGTCAGACAATAAAAGCCTACATATATATGGATAATATTATAAATAGGAATCAACCTTTGTTAGTTTTGATCATTGAATATTCAAATGGTCAGCTATTGATGTTCCATAATGCCAAATGATGCCTCTTATGCCAAATTAAGTGTGATTTTAATCTGGCAAATAATTAAATCTTTGAAACTCTAAGACATTGTATAATTTAAATAGAAGTCCACATAGAGATGTCAGATGGGGCACTAAGAATAAGGGGAAAATACTGAATATTTAGCAAATAATGGATTTAGTTAATATCTAAAACATGACCAAGAGCAGTTTGTTCTCTTTTGTCCACATGCAGATGTGATTTGTTAGTAGTTTGTGATGTCGAAGTAACTAATAATAAAACAAATTTCTGGGGATATTGCCAAAATTTAGAGGTTATCTTTTGGGTGGTTTTTTTCTCAGTGTCAGGCATTTTGAACACTGTTTTTTATTTCCAGCAAAAAGACAAGAACCGTGTTTTATGTACCAGTGGAGAGTGTTCTGAAAGCAAACAACATTTATGAGGCGATTAGATTAAGATGTTATGCATTAAAGTGGTGGTTCGTGTCTGTAGCATTTCCCCTCTGTCTGCTCCGAGAGATAGTATGTGCGTCCACAACAAAACTTACAGAACTTTGTTTATCATCTTGGCTGAATGTTCTTGGTTTAATGTTTAATGATTTGTGCCGCTCTTCTCATTTAGCAATTCCTGTGTTTTTTGGCTTTGGATGCTTATCAGCTCTGTAGAATTTGTGTAGCAATGTTTACTCACTATCCCAGTGAAAAAGGAAATCTTATTCCAAATAAAGGTTACACATTTTTCTGAAAGCTGGTAAATGACATAAATTTTTTATAGGAACAACAAATTTCCTTTTAGGGCTTCCATCCTTAATTTGATACCTGTGCTATCTAGCCAAAAAGGAGAAGAGAGACCTCATTCAAGTCTCTCCTGTTTTCAACCAGGACATTATGGGTTTTGATGTAATCATTTCCTGTTATACTTTTGATAACCACTCTTTGAATTGAGTGGCAACCCCAAGCTCCTAGGGTGAGAAGGAGTTCCAACAAGACACAGGTGTGTTTTATTTAATATCTTAAATTATTAGACTACCATACTTGCTTATTATTAAATAATATATTTAATTTGGGGTTTGTAATAGTTTATCTATTTAATCATAAAGATATGTGTGCTAAATACCACAAATGGGATCTGGAACTCAGTAAGTATTTAATAAATGTTTGGGAAACAAAATGTATATGAGATTTCCCTTTTTTACTGTAGCATATTCAGTGTGTAGATTAAGGAAAGTAAGAACTAGCATAAAAGGTGAAAAACATACATAAAAATCAATTAAATGAACGACTTCATGTGCTTGGAATTTTAATGAGTCCTCTAAGAATGTTCAAACCTATAATGCTTTTCGTACTAAAATTTCTCAAATAATTTCTTATTAGTATGTATGCCTGAACTTATTAATATTTTAGAGACCCATGCTGATAAATTCTAGGTTTCCTTATATGATCCCTTTTTCTTAGATTTTTATTTTATTCATTAACAAAATATTTTATCTGACTAGTAAGCCAAAACATATTGTATATGAAGGCTGTTGCCTTGTCTTTTTTACAGTATTTAGCTTCATTATAAGCCAAGGTGACTTGACTTTCTTCAATTAAATTTTTTAAAAATTAATAACTAAACTCAATTAAATCAGGATGTGTGTCTTTTTCAAGCTTACATTCTAGATAATTTTTGTGACTGACTTTATTTTCCATTGCTATAACTAATTTTAATATTCCCTTTCTACTTTGTATCTATTTGCAGCTTCTAGTTTGCCCCAGGTTAGAAAACTAGAAAAATAAATGGGGGAGAACTGTGTGTTACTCAGGGTTCATGGGTCCCAGAGTAGAATTGTACAATAAAGAATCCTTTGACTTTGGGCAGATACTTTGGTTTTTGATACTTGTCCTTTGTAACTCAGAACATGATGAGGATATTGTAATGGCTAATCACAATTCTGAAAAATCCTACAGATGCTATGACGCCCAACCAAAGCAAGGTCTTGTGGTGAAGCTTCCTTAAAGAAGGAATATTTTAACTAGCATAAAAAAATAAAAATAAGCTAGAAGAAGAACAGTGGGGAGAGAAAATTCTAAGCAGATGTAGTTGGGGATAAAGGCTTGGTGATATGGAAAACAAATGGAACACTAAGTAGGTTGGTATGGCTGGGACTTCAGAGAGGTCCGAGCAGTGTAAGTCATGGCATGAAGCAGGAGAGGTAGGAAAGGAAAGAAGTTAAATACCTACTCAAGGATTTTCACTCCATGGTAAAGATTTTATTCTGAGACCTAAAATTATCAAAAAATCTTAGAGTTTTAAAAGGGGATGAAAGGTCCATAAGTTATAAAAAGCAGAAGGACAGCAAATAAATACATATATTATTTCTTCCTGAACCCCTTTCTTAAATCCAATGATCCTGTTAGAGATATTTTCGGTTGTTCACATTGATTTTGCCCTACTGAAAACAGATATGTTCCCAAGAGTCCTATATGCAGCAACTCCAGCAATACCAATTGATTGCAGAGGTTAACAATTAGAAATATGTTTTCTATCTTTGGCCTAACAGAGTAAAATATGCCAGGAAACTGTGGCATAATATTTGTATGAAGAAATTCTTTTTACTTACTAATAACTCCAGAAGGTCTGGAGTGAAGTTTTCAGAAGGCTAATCTTGGATGAGATAGCTTGATACACATGTGTTAGACGTAGGTTGTATGTACAACCAAACTCAGCATTGTTATTAGTTTAATTTTTACTCCATTTTTAATAAAGAATACATAAAATTTGGAGATCGCTTTCTCCCTTTCTCATCCCCTCCCTCCCCCTCTTTCTAAAATCAATAAGCATGTTCTTGGGTGAGAATAGAAAAATAATTAAATATATATAGGCTGTTTATCCAAAATTTACATTCAACTGGCCATGCTGTATTATACCTGGCAACACTACACTGAGTCCTCAGCCAGTTCTGCTGGGAGCCCTTCAGATCTCTGCCAAATTGAGGAAAGATAGCTTCATTTGGATCTTTAGATTAGCTGCTCAAGGACCCATGGCTGCTCTTTCAATGGAAGCAGAACCTTGGGAGAGTTAGTTCCTCTTAGGTTGCCTTAGGGCAATGCATAGTGAAATATACAGATGTGAACAGTCAATAGCTGATAGATTCTCTATGATTGTGGAATGGATGGATCTGTTCCCATAAGAGGCATCTGAATGGAATATCTTATGTCAGTTTTCAGAGTGATGTTTAGGTAATATTTCTGTGCCTTTGTTTTGTTTTGTTGTTGTTATGACTTTGCCCTCCTAACAATTAATTTTTCTGAATTTTCCTCTTATAGAAAACTGAAGAATTATAGCCACAGATGACAATTGTAATTTAAAGGGAAGACATTTTATGTTGACTTAAAAGACTTCCTTTCTTTACCTTTTACCAAGTTGGAAAAAAAGAAAACATAAAAATGTACACACTTATGCAATTCTCCTCAATTGACTTTCTTGATAAAAGTAAAATCATTATAATGTTTGCCTGTTTTATTATGAAAGAAGACAGAGAAAAATAAACTTTAATATTTTTAAGAAAGGATTTTTTAAATGACCCTTGACTATTTTTATATAAATGGCTTAATTTGATAACCCTTTAGAAACAAGAGAAAACAAGTCTGAAGAAATAAGAAGAATACCTCATTTGGAAAAAAAATGAAAATTGATAACCATGGAATGTAATAGATACTTCATAAAATGAACCGTAGGTTTGATGAAATTCTATATAGTAACACAAGTCTAATTTTACAAAAATGCTAATTTGATATAAAATTCAGCCTTATAAGGTCATTCATTTTAAATGATAAAACTTTTTAAAAACCTTTTATCTAGTAGTCAAAGATTTGGTTAAGCCATGCACATTGCATGGTGCTTGCACTTTTCAATACTCAACAAATGTTGTTTTTGTTTTCCTTTTATTATTTTTATGATCACATGCAAATACTGCTACTTTAAATATTCTGTAATTAGTTACTATGTTTAACCAAGTTAAAGTATCTAGAAGTAGATATGTTTTGATATTTAAAATAAAGTAATTGCCCTAAAACAGGAAAAGTGAATTCAGAGTCAACATCCTCCAGGGCCAAGCAGATGAGACACAAGACAAAAGAAACTATGGTGAAGTAGAGGCTGTATACTCAATATGAAGATATTAAAATTTGAATGTAAAATTAATAATCTACTTCCCAAGTAGCCAGACTTTGAGACAAGCAATGGATCATTTTATAAGTCTTGAAATGTAAGACCATCAGAGGCCCGGTATTATTACCAGTTTGGAAATGTTATAGTGTAAAATGTTCTTAAAGCAGTTATAAGAAATGAGGATGTCAAAAAAAAAAAAAAAAAAGAAAGAAATGAGGATGTCTTAGGTATCATTTTCTTACAAAGGATAGAAACATATTTAAATTTTCCTTAGTAAAATGGGTTCAAATGAGGATAAAATAATTCTGGGACTCCTAGAAAATGGAAAATCAGTGGATAGATGCTCATTTTTCTCTATTTCTAGAATTTTGGGTCTACATGGTCTCTAGTGTTTACTCATCTGTTCTATCGTCCTATCTGAGACAGGACTCCTATACAAAGCTCATAGTATTTGCTCCCTTTAACTTAAGTGTGTTACCAAACTGAAGGGTTCTGTTTACTGTACACATCAAAGCTGAATCAAACACAAACCGGAGTTTGCAGCAAAGTAAAGGTTTGTTAGTAAGAGAAATGGTGCCAAGCTCAGTCACAGGAGCACTATTTTTGTTAGACCTCCTCCCTGATGGCTTCTAGGGGATGGGTTATATAGGGGATAAATTATTAATTGTGATGAATAAGGGAGTTAGAGTAATGATTAGGGTCACAGTCTCTGTTAATTGGATGGTGCTAGGAAAGGTGGTAGTTGATCATGGCATCTGATCCCGATGTTAGCCATGACATTGCTCTACCTGGTTTCACAAGGATGTGGTCAGTGAGGTCATCCCATTTTTCTGGGCGTGGAGCTGAAGCACAACTAAGGCCTAGGTGTTATCTCTAGTTTGACTGAAATGCTGTCGCTGTGGTCAACAGATGTGAGGCTTTGTTTCTAAGATCATTTGATGCCAACAAGAATCTCATTGTCCTGAGAACATAATGATTAAGACAATGGACTTGCAAAGGAGAGGGATGTTGAGTGAGTTGAGGGATGAGGCCAGTTTGAATCAATAGGGAAAAACAAAAAGAAAGGTCAGATTGAAGAAATGAAGCTTCCACAGGGTTGCTGGTGGACTTATGACTTTGGGTTGATATGGCACCACTTCTGCTCAGATCCTTCCAAACCTACTCGTTTAAATGCCTATGTTTAACACACTATACTATCTGATCTTTTAAATCAAGTACTTGAGAAACAAAATCCAGTCTGTTGTTTTTCATTGAGTTAGGCGTCCATTTCTACTTTACTGAGCTGTAACCAGAAAGCAAGGTCATGTAATACAAATGGGACCTGCTTTAAACTCTGTGCTTTATCAGAATACCAGATAAGGACATATAAAGACTCTATGTGCTGAAAAGATTATGATACCCGTTTATTATGTAATTTAAAACCAAAACATTTTAAAACTATAAAATACAGACTTGATGAAGACAAATTGCAAATTCTCATTTACAAAGTTCAGGATAAGACCATGAAAGGCAGATCTTCTCATTTTGTGTATGTATGTGTTCATTTGGTACACTCAGTGCTGAAGAACACATTTTCCCTGCCTGAAGGTGACCCAGCAAACTTTGAGCAGTTCTCTGATCTATTCTGTTTCTATATCACAACCTTCAGTAATTTTCCTAAACCCAGGTCAACCCTCTGCTAACAAAGAGAACAGATTTGTGGGTATATCCTTCCCCAAAGGTAGTGTAAGCGATAACTTTTGGGGAGGCACTGAAGATCAAAGTATAAACTACTTAGCTCTTTCACTTTGGTCTGATTGCTTTAGACTGAGGTTTCAATTAGCTTAGTTACCTGTGACTGTTTCGCTAGAGCCAAAGCCATTATGAATGCTCCATCCCCTTTTTAAATCTCTTTTATTCAGGTCCTCTTTCTATGTTTTACCTGAACATAATAATCCCCATTTAATAGGTAAGGAAATTGACACACAGAAGGGGTAACTTACCAGCAATCCCATAGCTACTAAGTGATTAACCAGGGATTCATAGGAAGGGAAGTTTGGTGCCAGAAACCACTCTTAGCCACTCTGATAAAAGGAATCAAATTCTGCTTATTATTTTCTACCACTTCTCCCATGTTCTTGGATCTTTAATAAGAGCACCTCTGCAAAACTTAAGTTACAGACAAATTTATAATTCTGCGAGCTTCTCAGAAAATAAGTTTTATGCCATATGCAGTGTTCCACCACAGTTGTACTGTACTTCATCCAAAAAGTTAAGATTTATTTGTTTTTTTAATTAAAATGTGCCTGATTCATTCCTCATTCCCAAATCTAGATTAATTCAGATTTATGAAAATTATATATATAAATATATATATATATGATGTGTGTGTGTATATATTTATACACATATTACATATATATCTTCTAACTCAAATCATTAAATTTCACAGGTAAAAATTTAGGTAGGTGTGTTTCTAGGCATTTTATGCTAGTAATTTAACATACTATTTCTCCTGTATTTTATTTTAATATTTGCACAATATATTCATTTTGTAATATCCATATGTATAAATTAAACTGTAAATGGTTTGAAATCATTTGATATAATTTAGTGTTTTGGTGTGCTTTAATGTCTAAATGATATTAAGCTATTTCTTTTGTTTTATAACTTTCATATTTAAACTCCAGCCAGAGTCTAAATTTTGATTTTATGTTATAGTATTGAAAAACTGTTTCCAGAGACTAATTCTAAATATATAATTATAGTTGCATTCAATTTTGAAATCTTTTTAGTACAAGATTTTTTGTAAAAAAAAGGTCAAACTTTTAATGAAAAAGAAAACAAGAACTTTGTTTCCCTTTTTATGTGATATTGGTATTCAAAGCTTCAACAATAATTACTACAGATATAATATTAAATAATAAACAGCACAATTATTTAGTGAAGCAAAACATAAAATTCTGTAACTGTAAATGGCATGTGATATTCCAACTCAGGGGGAGAGGTGTGTAAATTCCCTTTAGATCCCATGTCTACTCATGATCTCATTTTTATTGTTTGATGTTGACAGGTTTCCTGAAGTATATTTATGTCCCACTGGTGATATATGAACAGTATTCATTTAAAAATGTGTATATTTATAATATTTATTAGGAAACAAAGCACTGGTTTTTCACCTATGCCAAGAATTTTAGGAGTTCTTCCTTTCTCCATCTGCTGCTACAAGGACATCATCATTTCTTGCTTAGAAATGTGCAATACTCTTTTTTATCTCCTTGTTCCCATTTCTGCTTCTCTATTTTCTGTTCTCCATAGGGCAAAGAGGACAATAACCAATGTAAGTCAAATCATACCACTCCCCTGCTCCAACTTATCTCATGCTACTCATGCACTTAGAAGGACGCCCACACACCTGTGTGACCTGCTCCATGAGCCCCGTTCAGACTGTGCTACTTCAACTCCGTTTCTGATTCACTTTTCTCTAGCAAAATGCTCCTTTGGTTGTTGTTGGTTTTCCTTAAACATCTTGGGCTCATATTTGCCTTATGGCATATACACTAGCGCTTTGCTCCTTCAGAAACATCCTTTCCCCAAAGGATGTTCTGGGTAATTCCTCCTGACACTGCAACTTAAACAAAGCCTCCTTGGCATCTCATGAAGTACAAAAGAAGCTCCTTTAGAGTAGGCTCAGGGAGACCACTGAAGAACCTTTTTTTTTGATGTTTAGTATTTTCTGTAAAAAAGCACAATAAGCAACATATTAAGTAATTAAAATATGAAAGCGATGTCATGCATGTCTTAATTTCACACCTTTGTCCAATTATTTTCTCTGTACCTATCACCTGTTGTTTGCTATAAGCTTGTCAAGATTTCCTGTAGGGAACATGCATATTGAGTTATGTCTTCTGGTCAAATTCTATTCAGCATGTTTTATTTTATATCTTAGAGTGGTTGACTTACACTTCTTGTTCCCTAAGGATCCTAGAGAAATAGTGGCAGAGTCAGACTCTTCATACCTCTTACCCCTGCTTTATCCTTCCTATTAGCCACAGGGGGGCTTTTGAACATTTGTTCTACCTCCAATTCCTTATTTTCTTCTAAGGCTCAATGATAAAAATCTGCACTTCTGCTCTGCCATCTGCTTTGACTATTTGTTTCTTTATTCATCCTCCAATTGCCACTTTTGCTGATTATCCCCATCAGGATAAAGCTGTTTTCAGTAAAATTATGCTTAAGGGAAATGGATGGTTTGGGAGAAATAACTGTACAGTGTTGATAGTATTCATCAGAAAGCAAATTTATTGTATTAGAGGAGTGTCTTAAGTCAGGAATTCAGCAAGTTTTAAGGCAACACTTTCAAAAAAAATTCCCATTTAAATTCTCAAACCGACCAGACTGAGTTGACTAAGTAAAGCCATGAGTCCAGTTAAGGGAGTTCAGGCATCAATCTTATTTGCGTCGTATAAGGGTCTGAAAACAAAAGCAAATACACATGAAGGAATTAGCAATGTAGCTACAGATACAATTGCTGGCTCTATATTGGAAAAAAGTCAGGAAGAATTTGGGACAAAACTGTATGATTCACAAAACATGACTTAGGGTAGGATTAGAGTTAGACTTGAATTGTTATATGTGTTATATGTTATATATGTGTTATAGGTTACATACACATTATATTATATAAATGATATAGGTTATAGATTATATGCATGTGTGTGGTGTATGTGTATGTATACATTTACATATGATATATTGTACACACACATAGAGTGGTGGGCAAAATAGGTTTACAGTTGTAACACAAATAAATAATATGATAATTGATAAATAATAGTACAAGAATAAACTCTGTTTCACATACTCACAACTGTAAATCTAATTTGCCTATCCCTGTACATGAGCACATACATATATGCATATGTATACACACACATATATGATACTCTTTGTTAGAACAATTTATATTTTTGATATCTAAAACACACATTGTTTTAGATGTTGAAAATATAAATTGTTCTAACAAAGAGTATGGATTTTTACAAAGAAGCATATATTTCTTTGTCCTCTAACAACTAATATAATGATATACTTACAGAAGTATATGAGAGAGCCCATCTCCCACATCAAATCTACTGGATATGTTGGATTTCAATTGTATTAACTTTAGTTTGATGTAAAATAACTACTGTTATTGTATACCTTCTATTTATGCACAAACACGTCAAACAGTTTTTGTATAGATTTCTATGTTTGTAAACTATTTATCATAGCTATTGTCACCTCTCACCTTTTTAATAAAGTCAACCTATTTCATGATATTAATTTGTAAAAATTTCCTAAGGAGATCAACACTTGACATAATGTTACAAATGTTTCCCAAATTATGTAATTTTCTTTCAGTTTGGTTTATGGTGATTTTTAACTTTTTTAGCTATAGCATTTAAAACTTACTATTATAGCAAGTTTATTTTTGTATGTATAATTTTTTGAGAACTTTTCAGAATATCTTTTCATTAAAATATTTATTTGAATAATGATCTCTTTAAAGATGAACAAATGTAAAAATATTAGGTTAAGAGATCTTTCCAGAAAGTATCTAGCCATGTTATATGGAAAATACAGACATTTACTGAAGAAGATACAAGATACAAGAAACATTGTATGTGAGACAACAATGCCTCAGTCTCCTTCAAAGTAGTTACCATTGGACCTCACACAGTTCTCCCAGTCTCCATCAGCTGTCCTGTTGTATTTTTGTGAATGTCATTGATGGTCTAAAATCTCTTCCCTTTCAAAGGTGATTTTAGTTTTGGGAAAAATAGGGCACCAAATTTGGACTGTAGCTGGGTGGAGTCACTTCGGTCATTTGATATTTTGCTAAAAATCTCTTCTGATGCATGAGCAGGTATATTGTCGTGATGAAGTTACCAATCACCAGTTGCCCTAAGCTGTGGCTGTTTTTGTCCTATTGCATCTCTCAGTCGATGGAAAACATTGAGGTAGTACACCTTATTAATTGTCCTGGAAGGGTATGCTCCTGTTGGACAACACCTTCCCAATCAAAAACACAGTTAAGATGGTCTTGATCTTGCTGCAACTCTGCGGGGCCTTCTGTAGGTATAGAGATCCAGGCAACTTCCATTGGGAAGACTGGGGCTTTGTTTCTGGATCATAGCTGTAGACTCACCATTCATCTCCTGTCATGGCTTTCTTGAGGAAATCTGGTCCATTGGTAGCAGTTTGAATCAAGTCATTAGCAACTGCAGCATAATATTCCTTCTACTCTGGCAACAGAAGCTGGGAAACAAATTTTGCCACAACATGTGTAGTTTTTGGAATCCTGAGGTCTACTTCTAGTTCTTGCAATGTCAGTGGCTGATCTTTGTGAATTGCAACCCATACGTGTTCAATTTTCTTAGGAGTTCTGCTTGTTGCAGACCTTCTAGAACATGGATCACTTTCAACAGATTCCTGACTATCTTCGAAGCATTTGTGCCACAATTTTATTTGCAGTGTGCTCATTGCATCATCCTCAAAAGCCTTCTGAAACATCCAAATAGTTTATGCAAAGGAAAGTACAAGCTTAACACAAAATTTGATGCAGATTTGGTGCTCTACTTGCTCAGTCATCTTGAATGTGATGGCCACACAGTACAAATGCTCACTAGTACACATGCTCGTTCAATAACATCTACCACCCCCACTGACTAGTACAGTGAAGTCATCATTGTTCACACATGCACATTCCAGTCCACTCTCCTTGGCTGCCAGGTTGCATCAATGTCACATAAACCATTCTTGTTATATTAGCAATGGCTGGATTTTTTCTGGACAGACCTCAGTGTATATATATTTAATATATATACCTAATCCACAAACTCACACATGTATATAGTCTGCAAGGTAAAACTATTTTATTTAAATATAAATAAAATTTTATTTCATAAAATGTATTTTTTGAAGGCAAAACTATTAAACAATTTGTGAGTTTGGGCAAAATAAGTAAATGGTTGCAAAATGATAATAATGAAATGAATTATTGTCAAAAATTTTGCTTTTTCCATAAGTATTATTTTAAGTGTTCTAATATTTTTTCTGTACTGTAGAATGCAATGTTACTTCTGTTAAAATTTTTAAATAAGAGTAAACTAGAATGAACAAATGACTGAGTGAAAAGTGTTATTAACCTCAAGGTAGGTTCTATCCATTTTAGGAATAACTGCAAATATTAAAAAATTCCTCACTATGTGCCCTGGCTGGCATAGCTCAGTGGATTGAGCGTGGGCTGCGAACCAGGCATTGCAGGTTCGATTCCCAGTCAGGGCACATGCCTAGGTTGCAGGCCATGTCCCCCAGCAGCCACACATTGATGTTTCTCTCTCTTTCCCTCACTAAAAATAAATAAATAAAATATTTTAAAAAAAATTCCTCACTATGTTATATGTAAATATGTTTACATGTTCTCTCTCTTCTCCCTCTCCCTTCCCTCTCTAAAAATAAATAAATAAAATATTTTTAAAAAAATTCCTCACTATGTTATATGTAAATATGTTTAAATATAAATTAATGTTATGTATAGTTGTTATTTTAGCCTAGATTTCTAATCTTTACCCCTCATTTAAAATTATGATACATATATAATGCACACATTTATAAATTTATATTACATAAAAACAATAAATATAATATATTCATCATCTGGTATAAAGAACAAATTAGTTATGTAACTAAACTTACATTCATTCCATAAAGGCTTTTTCTTAGAGTTGATTTTTTTTATTTTCATAAATAGAGAGTCACTTCATGTTTTAATATAACCATTTGATCTCTTACTTTAGGAACATATTTATACAGCTTGTTTCATTTGCTTATCTATGTGCATAAACTAGCACAAAGGTCTTTAAATATTAATGTACATAAAATCACCTGGGTAGACTTTATTATACAGAATTTTAGGTATGACTTTCAGGGATAGAGGTGAGGGGGTGATGGGGAGATTCCCAGGAATATGAAATTTAAAGTAGCAACACAGGAGACCTTCGATTAAATAGTTCTGGTACTTTATTTGAGAAATATTGACTTCAAACTTGCAGCTCACTAAAAGACCCAATAGCTAGCAATTCATGTATTTCTTATTTAAGTGGGAAGATCCCTAGTTATTTTTTATTAACAATGTTGTTTATTATTGGTTGAAAGAAGTATGCTATTGAATTAAGACCATTTATTCATTCAACAAATAGCATACCTACTGTATTTCAGGCAATGTGTTAGGCTCTAAGTTTCCTGGTGAACCTACACCTATGAGGCCTGACCTCATGGAACTCACATGCCAATAAGCAAATGTATAGACCATGGCAGTTTCTGTGTTTCTTATTTCCTCCTTGGCCTGGAATATATGATGCATGTCAATTGCCCATTCATCCTTATGTGGATGCAATATGATGGCACATAAGTGTAGCCTAGTCCTTATAATATAGCTGTGGGTAACATACCAATGTTGGTAACTGAAACCAAGAAAGTAGGTGTAGTGGCTCAATAAAGGTGGTAATGCTAGAGTTTTAGTGTTCTTCACTCAAAGATATTAGAGAATATGTAACCTAGGAACTAGAAGAAACTCATGTCAGACAAGCAAACTACTAACCATCGCAACTAACTTTAGCATGTGTTCCTTGAGGAATTTGAGAAAACTGAGAGAGTTTGCTCATCCAAATCCTCCAGTTTGAAATTGTCTGGAATTCTTTCCTGAATATTATTCTTTGGGCATTTTAGAGAAATCTATAATAATGCAAATCAAGTTCTCTTGGGACAGAGAACTTGTCCCAAGACAAGTCCTCTGGGACAACTCTGATAAAAGCATTTTAAAAAATACAATATTAAAGCAGACCCACAAAGGTAAAAATTCCTTTAATACTCCCATTTTATTCAAGATTATATATATCTATGCATATGTGTGTATATATGTGTACACACATACACACATACACACATATAAATGTATATACACACATTTTTAAAAAAATTCTAAGTTCCTCAGTCTTTTTTGTTGATCACATGCCATCATTCCCCAAGACACACTTCTTTGTTTTTAACCTTACAGCTTTCTTCTTTAATCATTTCAATCCAGGTCAATGTGAGAAATCAATAAACAAACATTTTGGCTTCAAAGAGGTGAATGGTCAATTCAATATACTCCCTCTACTGCTATTAGCTGAAGTAGAAGGAAAGGACAATAAAAGAGAATAACATAAATTATCTAGTCCAAGTAATGAGTGTAAGTTGAGGATGTGGCTGCAGTGGACTCAAATTGGTCTCTGATGAGTCATATCAATTCATCTTGTGCAACTGCTGGGGGATAAGCATTTTCTTGGATACTGGGAGCCAGAACTGAGTAAAATAAAGTTCTTATAATCAAGAAACTTACTTACTGTCAAGTCTTACATGAAAATTATTGGTAGTTACCCAGAAATACACTGATTACTATGATAGTAACAACCAACACTTTTTAAGTTCCAGACATAGTACCAAGAGATGCACCTATATGCATGATGTTATAATTTGTAGTATATAAATCTGGATACAGGCATAAAGGGATTAAGTAACCTTCTCAGGATCACATTGATAGTGAATAATGGGATTATGATTCTGACTCAGCAGTCCGATTATAAATCTTAAAACTTTAAACAATATTTTCTACACTATGCCTTATAGTTATACTGGTCTTTCTAAGGTATTTAAAAAGACAATGAAACTATATTGTCATTTATAACTCTTTCAAATTTGGTTTTGTGACTAAAAATACTCTGGAATACACACACACACACACACACACACACACACATATACACATATAATTTCTAATATATATGTATCTGTTAGACATTGGTGTATAAGTGCCAAAAGAATAAAAAGAAGAAGAAAGAAAGAGACTAATACTTCAATTTAGAAGTGTGGTGGGGCCTATGTAATTGAAATAGGAGCATTTTTGTATTTATTCTATTATTTGCACTTCACTATTTGTAAAAACAGCATAGATCAACTTAGCTTATGAACTTCATGGTAAGGCCAAGAATTTTCCTTTGAATAACTTTCAAAGTTTTCCATAGTTTATGCACACACACACACTGACTATATATCATTTCTTTGCAAGTTTTACCAGTTATACTGTTAGCAAGTTTTACTCCAGCTATTCCTGTAATTGAAGCCTGCAGAGTCAACTGTTGAGCAGCAAATCAGAAACCTGTTTCAACAATACCCGCTCAGCCAGACTCATTATTTTCTCTCTTCTGCTCACAGTGTGTCTGACATTTTTGAAAGTGACTGTTGCACTTGCATTTCTAATAGAATCCTCACTAAAATTTACATTTTGGCCTAACTGGCAGGAGCCTGCCTTCAGGGTTTCAAAGTAAAGGTGATCATGTTATTGTACCTTCAAGAGGCCCCCTGTTTCCATTTTCCTTAGAAATTTCATATATCATGAGTTTCATCAAAACGTGAAGAGATTATTTGGAAATAGATAAAAACAGGACTCTGAGTAATTTATTCCAAAGGAAAGGCATTTCCGTGCAATTAGTTAGATAAATGCTAGCATTTCAGTGCAATTATTTACATAAATGCTAGCATTTCAAAAGCTTTTATAATATCTACAGGAATTATTAAACCCATCATTTTCTAGTAGAATATTCCCAGCTAAGTATTTTCTTTGAAGACATGATTGCCTTTGAACTCCAGTTCCCAGAGCTTCACAGTCAAGCAAAGGCTAAAATAAATAAAGGAAAAGTCATGGCCAAATTCAAATCCAAGATCCTTCTGTATCCTGACTTGTTTTGTCAAGAACAGTGAGTCAGAGGCTGTGATGTGCTTTTAAGCCATCAATAAGGAAAAACGAGCCCAATTTTCCCCTTTAGATTTATGTATATATTAAGCCAGAACTAGATATGCAGGCAGAAAACTTCTTCAAACCCATTCCTTGCCAAATTCTGAGTTTATAGCCTTATTATTAACCCAGACCTATTTTAGTGATTACTTTAGTAGCTGAAATTTTGTCTAAATTCTATCTTAACAGATTCCTTTTGCAGAAGGATTGCTGTTGTGGGATTCTCACAGTGTAGACAAAACTGGGAAAGAAATTAGGAGATGGTTTCGCTAAGACTAAGAAAAGGAATAAACATATTGTAAGTAATTGTAGCAGTAAATACCATTATAATATTTTGAGTATGAAGTTGGTAATATATACATCATCAGCCATTCACTCCTGGAAATCAAATTCTTTGCCAAGATCACTAAGTCTGTATAATGTGGTATGTTCCTGAGGGAAGGATCATCTACCTGTAGTTACTCATCTTCAACACAATGATTTTATGTGAAAACTGTAATATTGGTCAGTGATCGTGGTCATAAAAACAAGACTCCTCTCTAGCATCTTTAAGGGGAAGGGGTTTATTAAGTGATGTAAATAGCTCACATACCATTAAAAGGGCAGAACAGGTAGACTCTGTCTGACTTTTCAGAAACCATTTGCAAACCTGCAGCACAACTGGCTTGCCATAGGCAATCCTGACTTTGCAGTGATCCAGAAGAGTGAAGTAAGAGAGCTGCTGCCGCAGCTCCAACTCCAGAACCACACATTTCTGCCATGACATGACATCTGTTTTTTCTCATGTAATTCATTCTGAACAATGTCTTATGCAAAAAGCATCTTGTAAAATACATAGAACCTTGACTGCAATTGAATCTTTTAAGCACGGTTTTTAGTTTCCCAGCTTTGTGCATATCAGGAACATGTGCAAAGAAGGTAGTTGGAATAAATATTGTACAAGCTCATTCACAGTATCAGTCACATTTGTCATTGGCTGACATGTTGTTGCCTGTCTCATATATGGTGATACAAGTACAGTCTAAGTAATAGGCAGCACTGTGTTAAAACTCAGGGGACTAACATATTTCATTTTCAAAACCATTGGGACTATAAAATATATCAGGTAAATAATTAACATTAAATTTACAACATTTATTTTTATAACAGATGATACCAGTGCATATTTATAGAAATGAGATAATCATCCTTATTATTTGCAATGAGATTATATATTTATCACTATATATTTAGACTTTATAGGATGCTCATCTTTATGATTGTACATTTAAGAGAAAAAAATTCTTGATTAGGGAAAAACATCATCTTGAAAAATCATGAAAACTTCTGCATGATGTATCTTCGCACACAGAGAAAATAGCATGGGTGAGTTATTATAAAAATAGTTAAGGAAAGTATTCAGTTATACTCTAGAAAGGGAGTTTTCTTTTTCTTTCTTTTTTTTTTTGGTCCTTTGTTTCTCCTTTTCTTCACAGAAGAAATTGGAAGATAATTTAAGGTTCAGCAAAGAAAAAAAAAAATCCTGGGTCACTTATTTCCCATAGTGACACAGTAGATCATTATAATCCCATTTTTCTGGAGTAAAGATAAATTACATTTGTAAGTCTTCTTTAAATATTAAAAAGCTAGATGGATCCAGTACTCTAACAAATTGTGCACCAAATACTTTTTACTTGAGGAGTCTTTAAAATTTTAAATATATTCAATGTAAACGGAGAGTCATATTGAAACCCCATTTACCCATTACATGGTTTCAACAGGGATCAGTACCCTGCAGCTATTTTTAAACTATACCTTAACCCATTTCTCATGTGATTATTATTTTTATTTCTACTTGAGGATAAACTTACTACATTGAAAGGCACAGGCATTAACCACACAATTTTAACAAATTGTTTTCCTCTAAATGCTTATAGTTTTGACTTTTATGCTTAAGCCTTCACTTTTTCTTAAGTTAATTTTTGTATTTGGTATATGGTAGGGATTGAGGTTAAATTTTATTTTTCACATGGATACCCAGTTGTTCCAGCACCCTTTGCTGGAAAGATCTTTCTTATTCCACTGAATTCCTTTGAAGCGTTTGTCAAAAGGCAACTGTGGGTCTATTTCTTGACTTTATTCCAGGAATTGCCTATGATTTAAGGGCTATTTTTGTATGATACACAAAGTATTGATGGTCGGTTCATATTTAATTTGTCTTCAAATAAAAAAATGAAGCAGCAAAAGATATTCCATATATGAACCATGAAGCCTAAAGTATTTAATATCTTGTCCTTTACAAAGCTGACAAACACTTGAATTAGTTTATTTTTTTAAAGATTTTATTTATTTATTTTTAGAGAGGGAAGGGAGGGAGAAAGTGAGAGAGAGAAACATCAATGTGCGGTTGCTGGGGGCCGTGGCCTGCAACCCAGGCATGTGCCCTGACTGGGAATCAAACCTGCGATGCTTTGATTCGCAGCCCGCACTCAATCCACTGAGCTACGCCAGCCAGGGCTTTTTTTTTTTTTTTTTTTAAAGATTTTGAATTAGTTTATTTCACTAATTTACTTGTATAGTTTTCAGCCAATTCTTCATTTCAATACCCTTATGGTATATAGTAAAACCAGATAGTATAAGATGTACAAATTCAATCTTCCTTTTCAATATATTGTTGTCTATCCTAGGTCATATGTATACCCATATAAATTTTTGAGTTAGTTTACAAATTTCTATAAAACTATGGCTGCAATTACAATTGAAATTTTATTGAATCTATAAGTAAATGGATTACATTGTCTTCTTAACCACATTGAATTTTCCAACTTTGAACATAGCATATCTTTCTGTTTATGTAGATTTTCTTTACTATTTCAGCAACATTTTGTAGTTTTCCATGTTGAAGTTCCAGCAATCTTTTGTTAAATGTGTTTCCAAATATTATGTGTTTGTAGTGCCATTGTAAACAAAACTTTTATACTTTAATTTTCAAATTTTCTACATATTACTTTTTTCTTATCATATACTTTTGAATAGTTGCCTTGTGTCTTGAGATTATGGTAAACTTACTTATAAATTCTAGTAGTTCTTTAGATGATGATTCTTTAATATATTATGTATAATAATGCTGTCTATAAATATAAAAATTACTTTTTTAAAAACCATATTTCTTTAATCTTTGCTTTATTGCACTAGCCAGAATTTCCAGCTACACTGCTGAATAAAAGTGACATGGTGGGACACCATTGCCACCTCACAGGTGTTGGCTAGAGTTTCTTGTTTTTATTTTTTATGATGTTGCTTATCAGAATGAAGAAGTTACCTTCTATTTCTAGTTTGCTGAATTTTTAAATACTGAATGGGTGTCTAATTTTGATGAATTAAATTTTTATGTTGTTTGACTCATTTTTCTCCTTCATTCTGCTTATTGATTTTGATAGATTTGTTAAACTCATTTTGCATTTTGGTGTAGAACCAACTTGGTCATAATGTGTTTGGCATGTGGTAGGGATTGAGGTTAAATTTTGTAATATCCATTTCATTTATTGCTGGATGTGATTTGCTAATATTTTTAAATAATTGTATTAATTATTTTTGCATCTGAGTTAATGAGATTGTTAGTACATACCTTGCTTTTCTTAATAATATCTTTGTCAGGCTTTAGTATCAGGGATATGCTAGCATCGTAAAACAAATAGGATATATATCTTTTACTTTTTTTTGGTAATAGTTTGCTTAAGATTGTTTTTTCTTTAAATGTTTGGTGAAATTGACTAGTTAAGTCACCCAGGATGGGGCTTTTTTTGTGGAGTGGTTTTAACTAAAAGATTTATAATTTTCTGATAAATAAAGAGCTATTCAGACTTTCTAGTATTTTAAATTATTTTTTAAGTTATTGTTCAATTACAGTTGTCTCCATTTTTCCCCATTGCTCTTCCTTTCCCCACCCACCACACTTCCCACATTCAACCTCCACCCATTGTACTTATACATGGACCCTCTATACATGTTCCTTGACCCTTCCCCTTCTTTATCCTGTTACCTCCCCCATTACTGTCAGTTTGTTATTTATTTTCATGTATCTGGTTGTATTTTGCTCATTTGTTTGTTTTGTTGATTAGGTTACACTTATAGGTAAGATCATACGTTATTTGTCTCACTTAGCATAATGCTCTCCAGTTCCATCCATGCTGTTATGAAGGGTAGGAGCTCCTTCTTTATTTCTGCCGCATAGTATTCCATTGTGTAAATGTACCATAATTTTTTATCCAATCATTTTATAATAGCCAAGTGCTGGCTGTTTCCAGCACTTGGCTATTCTAAATAATGCTGCTATGAACATTGGGGCATATGGGTTCTTTTGAATTGGTGTTTCAGGATTCTTAAGTTGTAGTCTCAGCAGTGGAATTGGTGGGTCAAAAGGCAGTTCCAATTGTACTTTTTTGAGGAAATTCCATACTGTTTTCCACAGTGGTTGCACCAGTCTGCAATCCCACCTACAGTGTTCCAGGGTTGCCTTTTCTCTACATCCTAATCAGTGCTTATTGTTGGTTGGTTTGTTTATGATGGTCATTCTGACTGGTGTGAAGTGGTATTTCATTGTGGTTTTAATTTGCATCTCTCTGATGGTTAATGACGTTGAGCATCCTTTCATATGTTTCTGGGCCCTCTATATGTCCTCCTTAGAGAAATGTTTATTCTGGTCCTTTGCCCATTTTTTAATTAGTTCATTTGTCTCATGGTGTGGAGTCATGTAACTTCTTTTATATATTTTGGAGATCAAACTCTTGTCCAAGGTATTATTGGCAGATATATATTCCCATACAGTTGGTTCCCTTTACATTTTGCTGATGTTTTCTTCAGCCATGCAGAAGGTTTTTAATTTGATGAAGTCCCATTTATTTATTATTTCTTTTTATCCCTTGCTCTAGGGGAAATATCAGTGAAAATATTGCTGCATGGGATATCTGAAATTTTCCTGCCTACGTTCTCCTCTAGGACTTTTATGATATCATGACTGATATTTAAGTCTTTTATCCATCTTGAGTTTATTTTTGTGTATGGTGTAAGATGGCAGTCTAGTTTCTTTTTTGCATGTAGCTGTCCAGCTCTCCCAATACCACTTGTTGAAGAAAGTATTTCTATTCCATTTTGTGCTTCTACCCCCTTTGTCGAATATTAATTGACCATGGAGACATGGGTTTATTTCTGGGCTCTAAATTCTGTTCCATCATCTATGTGTCTGTTCTTATGCCAGATATTTATTTTTATTGAATTCATTGGGGTGACATTAGTTAATAAAATTATATAGGTTTCAGATACATAATTCTATGTAAGACATCATCTGTACATTGTATTGTATGTTTACCACACCAAGTCAAGTCCACCTCCATCACCATTTATCCTCCCTTTACCCTTTACTACCTCCCCCAACATCCCTGTGTCCATGAATATTTTTTCTTAATCCCTTCACCCTCCTCACTTAGCCCCCAACCCTCTCCTCTCTGACAGCTATCATCCTGTTCTTGTATCTATGAATCTGCCTCCATTCTGTTAACTTATTTTATATAAATATTTTATATCTTACATTGTGCCTTTTTTGGTAAATTTTGTTGTTTGAGTCAAATATACTAGATGAAAGTTCTTCATGATAGTCTTTTGTTTTTCTTTTTATGTTTGTAAGGGTTTTAGTAATATCCCCTCTTTCAACCTCATGTTAATAATTTTTGTTATCATTTTTGTACTACTGGTGGTTTATCCATATTATTTTATTTCTAACTATTCATATTTTGAATTTTTGTGTGTCACAGTGTTTTGTATTACATTGCTATCTGTTCTTAGGTGAAGGTATTTCTGAGCAACTATTAAAGCAGATCCAGAACTTTCTAGCCTAATATATATATATATAAGGCACTCTGGTGCTCTGAGAAGTGACTTTGTTATGTGAATTAAAAGACCTGACTTTTAAGAATTTGAGCTGAAACCCATTAAGGTAGTAGATCCTTGTTATTAAGGTAGACCTTGAATGTTCATTGTTCTCTAAGAAGCACTGCAAAGCAATTCTTTGGGAGCAGAAGTACATCAGACTCATTGCCTCAATCAATAGATTCAAGAATGCAAACAGGGACATCTTTGCTGAACTTGTCAACTATTCATTTCACTCTGACTTTCACATGAGATTTTAAAGTTTTGCCATGATCTTAAGAGGCCTTCCCATAACCCCCTAATCCAGTGGATTTTCTAAATCACATTTTCCCTTTTATGTGTGATCTACAGATGGCTGTTATTTGTGTTGGGCTTAGAGATTTCCAGGAGAGGCCAGGAGGTGAGCCAGGGTCAACTGCCACTAGTGCTAGACCTGGGACCTTTAACCAGAAGTATGGGGCATATGAGGGCCAGATGCTGCTTGCCTGAGAAATTTTAGGAAAGAGTGAAACATGAACAAAGACAGATTGTTCATATGGAAAAACCAATGGAAACAGTATGGGTGGGCCTGCAAGTTGTGTAGGGAAGGGTCTCAGGAAATCACCAGGGCGGGTGAACAGTGTGAGCAAGGTTGATGGAGAGTCAGATATGGTGGCCATCTGCCCCCTCTTTGTGGGATGGCAGGTGCTCAGACAAGAAACAATGACCTCTGCTAGCACTTCTGTTCAGAAGAAAGTTGCTCTCCTCAAGTCTTGCTCTAATGCCAGACACCTCACTTCCTGTATATCCCTGGTGCCTTTCAAGCTGCTACCTCCAGTGCTGAAGCTCAAGAGCCAGTGTCTGAGTTAGTCTGTGCACAGGCCCTTTAAGAAGAGTGCCTGAGACTCCAGAGCCCTCCATCTCACTCTGCCACAATCCTTCTCGTTTTTATAGCCAGTAGTTACAGAGACTTCTTTTCCTGGCACTGGAGCCCTGGGCTGGGAGGCCCTGGTGTGGGACTGGGACCCCTCAATCCTCAAGGGGGACCTCTGCAGCCAAGATATCCCTTCTGATTTTTATTGGCAATATATAGGTGTGGACCAGACTTTTCTGTGTCTCTGCCCTTACTGCCTATCTCAATGTGGCTTCTTCTTTAAACCCCTAAGATTTCCATTTAGTTAAATTTCAGGCAATTCTGACTGATGGTTCTGTAGTTTATTTGCAATTTTGATGTGGTTGTGAGAGGATTCAAATAATACACTTTCTTATTCTGTCATCTTGAGCAGAAGTCAGTAATTTTTAAATGTATAAAATACAGTATAATAGCATAAATGAAAACTGAAGTGAGATAATATGAAGATGGGAATAAAATGAAGTAATACTTGAGGGTGAAAAATGTATGTTATGACAATATATTCACTCAGTGATGAGATGTGCTTCTAAAGCTAAGCTTTCTCTTTTTTTCAATATTGAGCATATTGGGGTGACATTGGCTAAAACATTATATATAGGTTTCAGATGTACAGTTCTATAATATATCATCTGTATACCTTATCATGTGTTTAGTACCCAAAGTCTCCTTCCATTACTATTTATCCCCCTTCCCCCTCTTCTACCTCCCTAAATATAAGTTATATGACAACCAGTAAATATAAAACAAATATTTTCAGCTATAAATTTTAAAATGTATGTAAGTTTTAAATAAATCCATTACTTGAGAGAACTATAATTCCTAGTGGATCATACAACAATTAATTCAGGACACAAAAGATAACCTGCTGTAAGAAGTGGAAAAGAATATGTGATAGGTGGTATATTAGGTTATTCAATGTATAGTTAGAGGAAGCTTCATTGAGACATTGATTTTGGAGCACAAGCCAGAAGGTGGTAAAGAGCAAGTATGTTGTCTTTCCGGGAAAGGAGATTCTGGGAAGATGACCTAAGGCAAAGACGCTAAAACTGGGAATGTGCTTGATGTGTTGTAGAAATGGCTTGTAGGCTAGTGGTTAAAAAGATAAAATCAAGCCAAGCATTTTAGAGCAAATAAGAATTTGGCTTTTATTATTAGGGGAATTAGTAGCCCCTAAAAAGTTTTAAGTTGACTTACTTTTAGAAGGGTAACTCTAGTTGTTGTGTTGAAAATTGGCTGAGGCAGGGAAAAGTTGAAAACAGGAAGATGATTTAGAAAACTATTTTCAACGCTAGGCTAGAGATAATATTGCCACAGACCAACTTGATAACAATGAAGGTAAGAAAGAAAAAAGATCAAATCTGGGTATATATTACATATAATAATATTTTCTCCAAAAATGGATATGGGGCTTGAGGGACAGTGAATCAGCAATGACTAATAAGAAATCTGCCTGGAAAAAACTGGAAAGGTGATATTTCTTTTAACTGATATGAGAAAGATTTCTATTCATCATAGGTATAGAAGTACATAGAAAGAAGATCCAGAGGGTATTTTGATCAGATCTCAATTTGATTTACTTGTTAGACATAGAGTAAAGCTATGGAGGAGGCAGTTAGAATCTGTGTTTTGGTCCAGGAAAGAGGTCTGGACTGGAGATTTAAATGTAGGAGTCATGAGTCAACAATAAAGGTGGGACTGAATGAGGCAATAAAAGAAAGAAGATACAAAGAATGAAGTCAGAGAGACAAGGATGACTGAGCCGGAGAGCCCAAGATTGAGCAAACAATGATGTAGAAATAGCTTAGTAGCACATGGTGTTCTGAAAGATGAGTGAAAGAGGCATATGGAAAAAAGAGTGATTAACTGAGTGAAATGTTTCTGATAAAGTAACTTGAAGATTGAGAACCGAATACTGAGTTTAGCAGTGTGAAGGGCATTAGTAAGCTCTAGACAAGAGCTTTCTTTGTATGTTCAAAAGCACATGAGGGAAGGCTGTGGATAAGGAAGTATGAACTATTCTTTTTTTTAAGCAAAATTTTTCTATTACTAATGCAACTATGTCACATAACAGGCATTCTGTGTTATTATATTAATGTCATTTTTCATCATCAGCCTTGAGAACAAGGGAACTTTACTGGGCCACACAATAAGTCATAGAGGACTTGGCTACAGCCAAGAGAAAGGCTTTCTTAAGTTGTAGTATATGTCATATGTGGCCAGCCAAACTAATTTGGTCCAAAGTAAGTTATACTTAGCTTATTCATTAGAAAAGTGAGCCTGTAGACATCTGAATACATTGCCCTATTCAGGAGTAGGTCTAATACTCAGGCATGTAAGGATACCCAAGCACACTCACTGGAGAACAAAGGAACTCCAAAGGAACTGTTTTAGTGGTAGGATATAAATTCTCTGTTATATTTTTTAAATAGATAGCACTGTTGTTATATTATATATTCATAATAAAATAACTTAATGAGGTATTTGATATATAAGGTCTGTAATATGGTACGTAATATGAGAAACAAAGACATTTATTGAAGAAGATACAAGATACAAGAAACATTGTACATAGGACAATGACACCTCAAAACCCCTTCAAAATAGGTACCTCGGGGCCTACACAGTTCTTCCAGTCACCATCATATGCCCTAACGATGGTCTTAAATCTCTTCCTTTTCAAATGTGATTTTAGTTTTGGGAAAATTCAGAAGTCACAGGGTGCCAAATCTGGGCTGTAGAGGAGCTGAGTCACCTGGATAATTTGATGTTTCTCCGAAAAACTCTGCATGAGACGATGCATGAGAGGGTGCCTTGTTGTGATGAAGCTGCCAGTCACCAGTTGCCTATAGCTGTGGCCTACTGAATCATCCAAATAGTTTCCATGGAGGAATGTTCAAGGTTAATGAAGAATTTGATGTAGATTCATTGCTCTACACATTCAGTCATTTTGAATGCAACAGCCACACAGTATACTTGCTCACTCAATGACATCTACTGCCCCCACTGGCTAGTACAGTGAAGTTATCATTGTTCAGGCATGTGCATTCCAGTCCACTCTCCTTGGTGGCCAGGTTGGATCAATGTTGTGCAAACCATTCCTGTTATATTAACAATAGGTAGACTTTTTTCTGGATAGACTTTGTATATGTCATATTAGAGCTAAATGCTATGTGACTATATAATGCTACAGGTGCTGTCAGTAAGATCTAAGCTCATTGGTACAAAATTTCTTTGTTCACAATAAAATAGTGTTCTTGATAGAAACTAAAAATTAATTTTTTGTCAAGTAGGTTTAAAAAGGCGTTTGAAGTTCCAATAGTGGGAATATTAAGGGATAGAAACAAAGCAGGCAATCTGAATTGGACAACAAAGATCTGATTTTACATGGGCACATAGAGGAAGCTACAACTAAATAATGTCCAATGCCACAACTGTATTATACTTAATATTTTCCTTACTGCCCTAAACAACTCACTCAAATTTTATTTTAAAAATGGCTCCTATTTCCACCTGAACTATGCTCCATAATTCACTATTCGTAGATTTTCTCCACAAGTTATATTCAGAGGAGATGCCCTGACATGAGGTAAATAGCTGTGCAGACCATTTGCCCATCACATGAAATCTCCACCTGTGTGGTCTATCTGGATTACATCAGAAGGCTCCTGAGCCCTCTGACTAACTATTCCCTTCCACCAGGAGGCAATATAAAGACAGGGAGAAAGAAGAATAAAAGAGAGGCATGGATTTTCTTAAATACTCCTATAGTTTCTCCCCTGGCTGGCTTACTCCTCTCTAACTGTGGCTCTTACATTTTCTTTTGGATTCTTTGTGTTTTCTAGTGATCTTTTCCTTATGAATCTATTGTTTTTACAGGGTACGACATTACCCCTTATAGTTTCCTTGTACTTCATCCACACCTCTGTCAAGTATTTCTTTACTAAATTTATAGTAGGTAGCCTCATTTGAGGGTGACATCTTTTTCTTGTCAGTATACCAACTAATACAGTAATTGCTACTTGAATTGTTCCCAAGAAAAAAGAATCTTGAAATGAGATTCTTGGATTGAACTGTGCATGTCTTTAAGAAGTCAGGGATGATCTTTTTCCTGGAGTTTTGGGGAAAAAGATGGCAAATGGCAAATGCCATTTATAGTGTGAGATGAAGTGCAGGTACAGAGTTCTGGGAAGCAAATGACTGAAGCACTTAATCATTATGGCAGTAGTAGTCATTATAATTACATTTAATTCTTCTGGACAACTCTAGGACATAAAGATAGGGAAAATGTGAAATTAACAGCTATAAAATGCAATAAAAATAAATGTGGAGATCTAGATCTAGAAGGTCTTAAAGGAAGCTTTGAAGGAGCCCTACATCATTGCGTAATTGTGTTTCAGAGACCAGAGCTGCCTCAATTCTCAAACTTTCTACTCTCTTAAGCCAACATAATAGCCCTGAATGGGAAAAGAAATGTAGAGACACAAGACCTGAGGGAATTATGATGAGGCTGAAAACACTGAACCTCTGAATTCCATGAACCTTTTTGGTCAGTGGAGCTAAAGCCTCCCTCTTCCTCTAATCTCTAGGAGGTCATTTCTCCTCCACCTAGTAGCTGTACACAGACCGTATATGAACAGTTTGCTCACAAATTGATAAAAGATTCTTAGGACTCACACAGACCATCCCCTCATTGCCTCTACTCCCATAAGAAATGTTAGTCCTGGAGGGCTCCCATACAAAAATAAGACCAGCTTTAAAACAAGATAGACTACACACCAAAACAGGTGAGAACATTGATTAGCGAGCAATATGGGAGTTAATTCTAAAGGGGTTAGATAATAGAAAGTGAAATATAATATTGCCTTGGGCTGACTTCTTTTCCTTGAGTAAATTCACCCTGGATTCAAGTTGTAATGTGTTGGTTATCACACTGAGAAGTGCTGTGAAATAGTCTGCTAGACTGGCTAATTGTAGCCAGATCTCAATAGTAACTTACACTTACTTAATAAGATAGAAATAGCTACACTTTTCCAGCCTATTATGTAACTGGGTTCTCAAACATTAGCAAGTGTCAGAGTCACATGGTTATTTTGGTAAAGCACAGATACCTACCCCCTACTTTCTAGGTTTGCAATTTGATACTCTAAGATAGAGGCACAAATAGGGATTTCTAAAAAGTTCCCAAATGAAATAGTCTGCCTGGGGAATCATACTTTGAGAATAATTGTGATAAACCTTATTTACTTAAAGTAGGATATACAGGCAAGTGATATCAACATCCACAAGAATGTATGCTACAAATAATATATTGACTATATCAGAATTCATAGTTTTAACAAGATTCCTGGAAGGTTAATATGTGCATTAAATTTGAAAAGCACTACTTTAAAGAAGGACTATAAAGGTTCAGGGTGACGAAAAAGCAAAATGGACTTATTTTTATGTACACCCTGATACACCACCATTTATCCATAACCTTCGAGGGTTCCCAGAGGACGTACAGTGCCAGGAGGTCTAACAAATGTATTAGTAAAGGGAGCATGCAGCATCCTTGAGGAGCTCTACAGACTCTTCTCTGTAGATTAGGAATGGCCGTGAAGGATGCAGAATGGAAGGTGGGTTTCTGATCTTAATTAGAATAAAAAATGACTGTATGTACAAAGTGACCATAGTGACAAGGATGATTAATTCATAAGCTCAACAAGGCAGTTTCACTAAGGCTGGCCTGGCTACCTCTATTAGTAAATGCTCAACTTGGCAGCAACAGAGGCCAAATGTGAGTCTCTGATATGGCGTCATTCCCCAGGGAAACCAGTGGGCTGTCCATTGGCACAGACATGCTTTGTTTTCCATGGCAAATACAGCATATTGTTCAGTATCAATTTTGCATTACCTGCCTGCACTGTTTCTACATGAAGCACTATTCCTATGTGCAGAATGTGTTTTTTCCACTGACTTTACCATTTTATGGTGGCAATACAACCTTATTTCCAACACGGGGATTCATGCTAAGCCCAATGAACGTAGCCAAGAGCCCACATCTATGGAATTTTTCAATGGTGTTACCACCATGTTCTGTTCCCCAGAAATAGCTAGATTGCCAGGATGGTGGGATATGCTGCTGAATTCTCAGATTAGGGATAGCTAGGGAATGATTTACCATGAGATTGCATTGTTCTTCTACAGTAGGTGGCATGTGATTTAAATTAGAGGTCAGCATATTTTTGCATTTTGCTCGGAGACCTTGCATGAATGGAATTTGAATTTCTATGGCCAGAGGGTGAATGCTTCTAGCAGGAAACTTAGTTGTGTTGCAGATGAATTGCAAGCTCAACATGTCCCCTGGCCATTCGTGAAATCCTCATGCTACTGAATCTCTTACCAATGTAAGTATTTTCTGTACTGGCTGGGGATATTTGGTCTTGATGATGACCTCAGGCAAATACAATAAGGACAAGGGAGGCAAATAACCAGATATAAACCCAGGAGATTGACTAAGATGCCCCTTTTCCCTTTCTCTGAAGTCTGAGCAATGGAAACCTGTGGAAAGCCATTAAAAACAAGTCCACCAAGGATACAGATCATACATGAATGGATGTTTGTGTCATTCTGCAAGGAAAAAAAAAAAACTATTCAGCTGAAGCACTTACAGAAGATAAGGAGATGGAGTGAGAGGTGGGAGAAGGCAATTATGATTAACAAATTAGATCTCCTGACAGTTACTAAATTGAGACTGAAGCAGTTATGTTTTACCTTAAGTCACCCTCTACCTGTCCCTTGTTTTCTTTTTTCTTAATATTACCTTTATGAGAAACACTAAAAGTGATTAAACTTTGAGGAGTAAAATGATATGACAGCTGATGGAATTTCATATTTCCTTTTATGGGGAACCCAAATTTTCTCTTCCTTTGTCTCTGCCTTGCTCTGTAATCTGATGTAGCTGAGGTAAGTCTATTCAAAGTGTGTGTGAAAGTATGTGCCAGTCCTTGAACTGTTTTTCCCTGGTCTCAGTGATTAAGTGCAAATTGTGAGTACACTATAAGAAATCTTTGTAGCATTTTTCTGTAACAGCTAAGTACGTGATAATGGGCTCATATTAGTGAACAAAGAAAAAACTAGTTCAAATGTATGTCAACTAGTCTTGAGTCCATGTCTGTGACCATATTATAGTGGGTAATACTATGAGGTTAATTTTTCAAATATAATCCAAAATAAACCAAAATTCAGAAAAAATGCACACATGTTTTCATAACTAAGTTTATAATCATTTAAATTTCTTTAAATCTTTCTTACTTAACACATTTTAGCTAAATTTGAAAAATAAAATGTATCATGTGTTTTAACCTTAATAAATTGATGATGAATATGATTTACTGGACTTTTGTCAAGGAAAACACTTATGCATATGACTGCAATAATTAAGTAAGTGATGGTGATGAAAATGATACTGAAAAATGAAGATCAAACAGTTTATATTGGTTTCACTGGGAAGCATGATCTCACATGTATTCCATGTATAAGTTGTATATACAACCGAGTAAAATTTGGGAACCATATGTAGTTTACCAAGCTGAGGTGTGACCGACAAAGCTGTTTCACCAATATAGAGTAATTCTTTAAGAACTAAATTTTATAATTTGGAAAAACTTAGCATTATAAAAAGTATTTAATTTCAAAAAGATTAGTTAATTAGCTTTAAAAAACAAGCCATAAATTATCAGCTTTATTCTTTAAAGCTATTGTCTTCATGGAATATTTGACATAAATACAAAGCAAAAGGTTGGAAAGCTCTGGGTCTTAGTTCATGAAAGTCTCCCAAGTCTGGGGTGGCACACAAAAATACCTGCAAGAAAACCAGTATAATCACCTTGGCTTGACCCCTCTATCTGCCAGTGTATCCACAGGACACACGGGTTGGCAGAGAACTTCTCAGTCAAATGATCCACCACAGTCAGCTCCACAGTAATTCAAACTTGTGGCCCCCAAATGCTTCCTTCTCTACCTTTTGTCTCAATGTGTTGATCTTTTCACTCTTCTAAATTTATTCTCCTTCCAAATGCTCATCTTTTGTTTAGACTGCTATCCCTGCCAAACATTATTTTCAGTTCTTCTTTGAATGCCTACAAACTTGAGCAGCTTTCAAAATGTTTTGTTTTGGTGAAGGAGGTTTATCTTTTTTTTTTAACTGAGCTGTCTACAATCTTTATCATAATACTAGGCAAGAATACCAGTGAACTTATTGGTCTGTGAAATAGAGCAATTTTAAATTAAGAACTTATTTTTTTACTCCTTGGTATTTATTAACCTGAGAGGTTTTTTTGTTTGTTTGTGTGTTTTCCTTTGAAAGCACCTTTTCTATGCAGAAATAGCTATTAGTATTCTGGGTATAATAATATTGCAAAATTATAGTTTTTTTATACTCTTAGTTTACCTTATACAACTTTTAATCTTATTTATAATGCTAGTAAGCTGAATATAAAAATTGGGCAATAACTTTCAAGTAGATCTCTGGTTAATAGTGGATTAATTCAAACTGAACAACTTGAAAGTGCCAGGATAAAATAGGTTATGAAAATGTACTGTTTCTGGGGTAACAGTACAGTACAGTAAAATAGCTTCTTCAATACATAAAGTGTTTCTGACTTTCATCATACAGACTAAACAGATAAAATAAACTTCTAAAAATACCAAAGAAGCTTATTTAATTTAGTTTGGTTTGTTTAATTTTTAAAATGAAAATTGTCTATACTGTGACAAAGGATATGACTAAAAAAGTTTATTTCATTAGTAGTTACAAAGAATATTAAATTAAATTTACTTAGCTAGATTAGCTTCTTATATGATGAGCCTATTTTCCTATTCCTGTTTAGTGTCACTTTTTTAAAAATCTATGTTATTTAGTATAATGTAGAGGAAAGTCCTTAAGGAAGTACCCTTTTTAAGAAAATTTTAAACACTTGATTGTGTTTATGGCACTTTATTAATCAAACTGAAGCTCATTTAGTTTTCTATTATAGAGTCATTGTGATAGGAAAAAGTCTTTGCTGTCTTAATACATATTGCTTTTATACAAAAAAAAACAAACACTGCATTATTATTTAATATGTGAAATACATTCTCCACTTAAATGACTGCTTCCAGGGGGAAATTACTTATTGAAATAAATTATTCTTCTGTTCTGTATTCTTTTTAAAAAATATTTTATTTATTTATTTTTAGAGAGGGGAAGAAAGAACAAAGGGAGAGAAACATCAATGTGTGGTTACCTCTCATGTGCCCGCTCCTGGGGACCTGGCCCACCACCCAGGCATGTGCCCTGATTAGGAATCTAACCCGAAAGCCTTTGGTTTGCAGGCAGGCGCTCAATCCACTGAGCCACACCAACCAGAGCTCTTCTGTCATGTACTCTTAATTAACATTTGATATAATCATAAGATTCACATGTTTTGTTCATTAGTCCTATTTCTCATTAAAGAACCTTGTCTTATTGTTTATAGTACTTGTTTCTTCGAATGATTCTAGAGGTAAGAAAACAGACTTAACTTTAGAGTTCTGACCACTCAATTCTTACAGAGATATTGAAAAAAATACACTATTACTATACAAATCAGTCTACAGAGTAAAATATTTGAAGTATTTATTGCAAATTAAATATAAAATTAGAAATGGGAGAAGGCTATGCATATGACCTACCTTGCTTCCTAGAATATAAATCCCTTTTAAATCAACCAGAAACTCAGAAAACATAGAAAGATAAGTGAAGTTGTCAGAAGATATGTTTATTTTGTTACTACCATTAATATTGCCCCTATTTCTTTTTTAACTTTATTTTTATTTCCTTTCACTATTATAGATGTACCCATTACCCCCCTTCGCTCACCTTCTCCCCACCCCCTGCTGCCTGGTCATCACCAGACTATTGTCTGTGTCCATGGGTTATGCATATATGTTCTTTGGCTAATCACTTCACCTTCTTTCATCCAGTTCTCTGTCTCCACCTCTGCCCCTCTTTCTTTTTGCCATTCCCTTTCTTTTATATAACACTTCCTGTGGGCCTTTCATTTAATGAGGTGCTTTTGCTTATTTATTCTTTAACACATGGGCTGTCTGTGCATGAAAAATTGCTTGAAATTTAAATTCCCCTATTTCTTTTTGCCATGCACTTCCTTTTATATTCAGTATACACTTCTGGTGAGCCTTGCATTAAATGAGGTGCTTTTGCTTATTTATTCTTTAACACATAGGCTGTCTATGCATGAAAAGTTGCTTGAGTTTTAAGTAAGATTTATTTAAATGGTACATTTAAAATCAAAAACATGTTTTACTATAAATTAAACATAATTTGTATTATTTCTATAACAAATAAAATACAGAAAACTTGTTAAAAAAGAGAAAGCACCTTCATTTGTTTTTATTAATGTTTTATTAATTCATAAGTTTAACAAATTTTATTCATCTACACTATTAACTCTATGTATAATTTTTAATTTTCAAATTCCTGTAAACACAGTAAATTACATTTATAAATTTGACATAAGATCTTCAGACTTCTAAGGGGTAATTAAACATATCAAACAAGTGTTTTTCCTAGATGTTTAAGTAATTCAAGTTAATCAATCATATTTATATATGTATTAAATTATTTTAAACATTGAAATATTGTTTAAAAGCTTAGTCTAGGAAAGCTTAGGGACTTCTGGTTCAGGTGGAAGTATAGGTAAACATAGTTCACCTCCTTACACAACAATATCAAAATTAAAACTAAGTTACAGAACAACTATTACTCAGAACTGTCAGCAACTAAGTTGAATGAAAGTCTGACAACTATGGAATGAAAGAAACCACATCCATTCAGACTTGTAGGAGGGGCAGTGACATGAAATGGGATGGTCCCACATCCACATGTGGTGGATAAAAATTTGGGAAGGATATCTCTGGAGCAAGGCATCCCAGCCCAACACAAGGCCCACAGCACAGGGTTCTAGTACCAGAAAGATAAGTCCCCATAACTTCTGGCTGCAAAAACCAGTAGGTATTAAGCAGGTAAAAGAATTTTCTGGAGTCTCATGCAGTTGCTCTTAAAGAACCCACACACAGACTTACTCAGATTCACTCCCTCTGAGCTTCAGCACTGGGGTAGCAGCTTGAAAGGTACCAGAAGCATACAGGGAGGAACTGAAGTGCCTGGCATCAAGATGAGAGCTGGGAAACAGCTTTCTCCCAGACAGAAAGGTGGGCAGAGGCCATTGCGCCTTTTGTGAACCCTCCCCACACAGACACACAGAGCCAGCAGGAGGTACCATATCTGAGACTCCACCAACTTGGCTAACACTGTTCGCCCTACCCTGGAGATCTGCTGAGGCTCTTTCCCACCTAACTTATAGCTGTTAACAGTGCTTTTCCATATGAATTCCTGGTCTTGGCTCATGCTCCACAACTTTTAAATCCTTTCAAACATACAACAGTTGGCCTCAGAGAAACCCAGTCCCATACTACTTGCTAAGTGTCCCAAGACACAGCACTGACAGCAGCCAGCCTAGATTCATAGCTTGGCTTCACCTGGGAATCTCCAAGCTCAGCACAAGTAGCAGCTATCTCAGATTGCTTTATAGCTCAGGCAAGGTGGCCCTGGGAAAAATATAGGTGGGAGCTGACCTTGGCCTATACCACCTGGGAAATCCCAGAGCCTGCCAATCCAGTAGACAGTTACAGACCACATCAGAGCACCTCCGTCCAGCCCCTGCACAGATGATCCTCCAAGGAGGGTAGAGGTTGGTGATCAGTGGTCACAGCCAGTCCTTGCTGTGACTGGCCTGGGTAAATCCATCCCATTGACTGTCACTAGCAACCAAGGCTCAACCAAAAGAGGAGGGTGTACTCAGCCCACACAAATGGCACACTTCGAGTAGCCACCATGGGTGATAATGGAGGCTGTACCACTGAACTCTATAGGAAACCTATTACAGTAGTCCATGATGTCAATACAGGGAGTCATCAGCAGCTCTACCTAATACACAGAAAAAAACAGAGGGAGGTTGCCAAAATGAGGAGACTTAGAAACAAGGCCCAAATAAAAGAACATATCAAACTCCAGAAAAAGAACTAAATGAAATGGATATAAGCAATCTATCAGGTACAGAATTTAAAACACTAATTGTAAGGATGCCCAAGGAACTTAGTAAGGACCACAACAGCATTAAAAAAATATTTATTCAGAGACAAAGAACACACTAGTTGAAATAAAGAACAATTTACCGGGAAATAGCAGTAGAGTAAATGGAGCCAAAAATCAAATTAATGATTTGGAACATAAGGAAGGAAATAAACAAACAACCAATCAGAACAATGAAAGAAAAAGTAATCCAAAAAACCAAGGATATTGTACACGGGCTCTGAGTCAACTTCAAGCATTCCAACAATCTCATTATAGTGGTGTTAGAATAAGAAGAGAAACTGCAAGAACTTGGAACTCTATTTGAAAAAAAGGAAATAATGAAAGAAAACTTCCCAATTTTGGAAGAAAATAGACACACAAGTCCAGGAAGCACAGAGAGTCCCAAATAAGATGGATGCAAAGAGGCCCACTCCAAGACACATCATAATTAAAATGCCAAAGGTTGAAGATAAAAAGAGAATTTTAAGAGCAGCAAGAGAAAAGTGGTTAGTTACCTACAGGGGAATTTCCGTAAGTATGTCAGCTGATTTCTCAAAATAAACTTTGTAGGCTAAAAGGGATTGGTAAGAACTATTTAAAGTCATGAAAAGCAGGGACCTATAGCCAAGATTGTTTTTACTCAGCAAAGTTATCATTTAGAATCAAAGGGTAGGTAAAAAGCTTCCCAGAAAAGAAAAAAATAAAGGAGTCCATCATCACCAAACCATTATTACATGAAATGTTAAATGGTCTTAATTAAGAAAAAGAAGATCAAACCTATGAACAATAAAGTAGCAAAAAATACATATCTATCAACAACTGAATCTAAAAAAACAAGCTAAACAAATAAGAAGAACAGATACAGAATCATGGATATGAAGAGTTTTTCTTGGTTGTCAGATGGGAAGAGGGATATGTGGGATAATGGGTGAAGAGGTGAAGGAATTAAGAAGTACAAATAACTAGTTTCAGAGTAGCCATGGTGATATAAAGTACAGTATAGGAAATGGAGTAGCTGAACAACTTATATGCATGATCCATAAACATGAACAATTGTGTGGGGATTGCCAGAGGAAAGGGGGTATCATTGGGTGGAGGGGGCAAAAGGGGAAAATTAGGACATTAGGAAAATTAATAGCATAATCAATAAAATATAATTAAAAAATAAAAGCTTAGTCTCATCTTTTGTTTTAAATCAATATTTAATAACAATGAAAACATCCTAAGTTGAAATTTCACTAAAGGAAGAAAATTTACACCCTCAAGTGAAGTTTTGTGAAAACATCTGTAGCACAATTTACAATAGCCAAGTGCTAGAAGCAATGAAGTTGCCCATCACTAAATGAGTGGATCAAAAAACTGGTACATTTACACAATGGAATACTACACAACAAAAAGAAAGAAAGATCCCCTACCCTTATCAACGGTATGTATGGAAGTGGAAAACATTATGCTAAGTGAAATAAGCCAGGCAGTGAAAGACAAACACCATATGATCTCACTTATAAGTGGAACCTAATCAACAAAACAAACAAACAAGCAAAATATAACCAGAGACATTGAAATAAAGAGCATACTGATGGTAACCAGGGGGAAGGGGAGGGCAATAAAGGGGGCAAGAAGGGAAAGTGTTGTCAAGGAACATGTATAAAGGACAAAGACAAAGGAGGGAAGGATTGAGGGTGGGTGCTGGGGCTGTGTGGGGTGGGGGAAAGTGATGGCAGAAAAATGGAGACAATTATACTTGACCAATAAAAAAATAAATAAATAAAAATGGAAAAGAAAACTTGTCATCATTGCCTTGCTAAAGATTTGATTTATTGCTATAGAGTTTAAGAACAGTCCATGCTTCAAAGTTTCTAATTGATTCTAAAGGAGCCACAGGTTAAGAAGTCGTGCCTATTCAAGAATGCTTTAGCCTCTTTAAAAAAAAAAAATCACTCAGTCCACCTACACATTTTAAAAGGGTATGTTCCATGATTTTTGTTTTTCAATTTTAAGCAGTGACATTTTTTTGTGAACAGCAGCTGCCTGATGAGATAGAGTCTGTAATCTTTTCAATGGTGGGTATGTACAGGAGATGAGCAAAACCTAGCTCATTTTTAAACTGCCGTTCTATAATTATCTTTTTTAAAGTTTAATATGGTCTTTCTCTTTATTACAACTACATCAATTTGATGGTCTAAAATAAAATCTTGCAGTATTCTGAGAGTATTAATTTTTATCATTTTCATATGTCTAAATTTGGATACACTATAATTCACTTAGAGTTTTATATTTTGCTACTTAGCCCAACTGGTACAGTAAGCAAATGTTGATAATCACTTTCACATCACTAATATGACTTCCCTTGCTTGTTATCTTGTTCACTGATTTTTGCCAAAAACAAATGGCCTTGCACTGCATTACAAATTCTGAGAGATAACTAGGAATAAACTGTTACCCCTCCCTTTTTATATTCTGTTTTGCATAAGTATGGTCTTCTCTTTTTTTCTGTTGGGTTTTAGGTAAGTTATGTGTTTCTTTTTTCTTCTTTGAGTAGTTATAAAAATGTGATACTATATTTTAAAATATTGTGGTTTATGTTTTCAATTTAGTAAAATAGAATGAATAACCCCTTTATTATGCTTTAGTCTACATAAACTCCCAGTGGCAGTAGGATGAAAAGTATTATTTATTGAGTAGCTATATTCCCTTTCCTGCATACATTACCTTATTTATTCCTGAAAATAATGCATATTACTGATTATAAGAATCTGGGAAACTTGCATAAGATCACAAAGTTAGAAAATATTGGGGCTAAGATTTTGAATATAGGTATTTTGTTCTTTGAGCTGTATTAGTCATATATTATGCATAACAGTATTAAAAACAAAATGTTTTACAATACACATTTATCATTTCACAATTTCTTTGGGTCAGGAACTCAGGAATAACAGAGCCAGGTTATCTGCTTGTGGTCTCACAAGACTATAATCAAGGAAAACTGAAAAACTACTTCCAGGAAAGTCCTGGAATGTTTTGGTAAAGAAGGTTTGAGCACAAAAGTTTTTTTCTTTTAATATATGAATTTTCGAATCTAAATTTTACTCAGTAACAGCTATATAATGGCTATGCTTACTGTTTACCTCACTGAAAACTTCATATTAGCTACATTTTTACATTCAAGTTTGTTTTCATCAAATGCTGTAATTTAGGAGCTTTGTTTATGGTTTCATTTGCAGGGAATAACATGCAAGAGAAAGCAATAAATACTCCTGGCTTAAACTGGGGAAAGATTATTATGACAAATTTTACACAATTCCTATTGTTATATATGTTTGATTGTTTTATAACAACAAGTAGTGGGTTCTGTGAACAGAGTCATTATCTTTAATATTTGGGATGAATCCAAATGGTCATCTGCTCTTCCTGTAGAACTCACTCTTTGCGCTTCCTTGAATTACGTTAATTAGAAAGACGATGGACTCTCCCCTTCCCAGTGCCACCTCCACAGCATTGTTAGAGAGTAATTCATTTGTGTTATAATTGCCAATTTGAATAAGTGAATAACTGTTGCATAAAATATTAAATGTCCAATTGTTATTTATACCATATGCATATATATATATATTTAGTTCCTATAGCACACATTATGTATATGTATCTGTATGTACATGCATGTGTGTGTAGATCCTAATAGAACCAAATATAGGCTGGAGATGAGTAAAACGTGTTCAATCTAAAGATTACTACTGGTATGAATTTGTTGAAAAGACCTTATTCTGGCCATCAAATCCAATTTCAGTTTCTATGAGAAAAGTCAAAATTAGCTGAGGTTAGTAAGTGGAAAGAGTGGTTATCACTCCCTAGTGATAACCAGCTGGATGGGTTGTCTATCAGTTGGAAAGGAGTATAGGAAAACTAGGCCATGGAAACAAGGGGTTCTCTTTACAGTTTATCTAGAGCAAGCATTCTCTCACTACGTCTAACCTGCTAGAATGAATCTTTTGAATTCAAGTCCTTTTAAGTTCATATAAATTTTTGGAGACTTCTTGGCAGTTCTATGCATTAACTGAACATGATAACACTAGCTTTTTGAGAAGAACAGTAGACTTGATTTGAAAATGAGTCACTGTTCATTAGCACCAAATGCTTTCCCTTCCAAAAGTGCAGTTAATCACAACAATAACTATAATTCACAATTTTCAAGTCCTTATTCCATGCAAAGGACTGCAATCAGTACTTCCTTATGAACATGGGTGTAGGGGAATAAAGTTGGTATAAAGAGTAAAGTGTACTTATTCATAGGTTATTTTATAGTATATTTATGTCTTCTTGAACTATTCTGCACAAACTTTCCTCATAATTAAAATGAAAGACTAGCTATGTAAAATAGTAAGAAAAAAGGCTGAAATCCACCTCAGTACTTTCATTTAGTACAAGTAGAGTCTACTTTAGTGGCAATACTTTGTAATATGTTAATCTGGAAAGGTTGTGGGTACAGATGAAAGGGCTGCAGGGTTACTTCTCTGAATTAACAATAGATGAATGAAGAAGACTAAATGCTAAATTGAATTCTCAATTTTGATGAAAAGGTCTTCTACTTAGAAGCAAATGGTCCTCAATACCTATATCTTGAAGGAAGAAGCACAACACCCCCAATATTTTAGGATGTAAGAGACTGAATGACTGTGACTGTTGATAAAAATATCATTAAATATTTAGTTGTGCTAATATTTATATGTTTATTGTGTATTTTTGTTTGTTTGTTTTTTCTCTGGATATAAGAACACAATTTTTCAGATACATACAAATAATGTTATGGTAGAAACACTACCTCTATTGTGGTACAAATTTTGTTGTAATTGAAGGTAAGTAGGGTCATGTAATCTATCCATGACACATGGGTGGTAAATGGTGGATCCAGGGTCAAATCCTGTCTGTTTATTTCAGGGCCAGCTCTTTTAACATCTATGATATGAATATCAAAATCAGTTTAATTCCTTTACCCTGATTGTAGCCATTTATTATAAAGAAAGGAAATCTTTATGTAAGGAGAATTTCATCTTGAGTACCACCTATTCTAAAAGACAAGTCTCTTCAGAGTTAACACCTGTTGATTAATTGATCTCCTTCTTTCCATGCAATATGTCTCTTTACTTCTAGTAATAGTCCTAGCTCTGGTATACTCTCTGATAACAATAGAGACATCCGACTTTCTTATTATTGCTGCCTAGTGTATCCTATCCTTTTATTTTAATGTATCAGTGTTTTTACATTTAAAAATGAAATTGGGAATGGGAATGGATATTAAATATCACATGAAAGTGGTTAAATTAAAGTTTTTACTGGACAAAAGGGAGGCTTGCAAAATAGAGAGAAGGCAAGGGGACAGCGTTCTCCCAATCTGCCTAGATATTTGCTGGGCAACTACTTACCAGCATTGTCTTAGAACATCAGCTGCCCAGATCTGGAAATTCTTTGACCTGTGGAAAGTTACAGTCCCCACTGCTATGGTGGAACAGAGGGAAGGTCCCATGACTTAAAGTTAACCTCAGCATGGTGTCATCTATTGTGCTGAGAGGAGAATGGAGGGCAGGGTTGTACAGACAAGTCTTAGTGAACAACTATGTTCATTTTTTTCTTTATTTTTATTGTTGACACTATTGCAGGTGTCCCTGTCCCCACCCTTTACCCTAGTCCTTCCAGCCCCTGCTCTTCCTGTCTGTGAGTTTTACATATACATTCTTTGGCTATTCCCTTTATCTTCTTTCATCTAGTCCTCCACCCCCTGACAGCTGTCAGTCTGTTCCATGTATTCATGCCTCTGTTTCTATTTTTTGGTCAGTTTATTTTGTTCATTAGATTCCATATATAAGTAAGAGCAATGGTATTTGTGTTTATCTTACTGGCTTACTTCACTTAGGATAATAATCTCCAGGTTTATCCATGATGTCATAAAGATAAGATTTATTTTTTTATATGGCCACATAGTATTCCATTGTGCAAATGTACCACAGCTTTTGTATCCTCTCATCTACTCATGGGTTTGGGCTGTTTCCAGATTTTGGCCATTGCAGACAATTCTGCTGTGAACATAGCAGTGACTGTATTCTTTCAAACTGCTATTTCAGGATTCTTAGAATATGTTCCCAGAAGTGGGATCATTGGGCCAAAAGACAGTTCTATTTCTCCACATCCTCGTCAGCACTTGTTTGTTGATTTATTGATTGTGTCACCATTCTGACAGGTGTGAGGTGTTATGTCATTGTGAGTTTTAATTTGCATATACATGATGATTAGTGATGGCGAACAGTTTTTTATATGACTTTTTGGTCATCTGTATGTCCTATTCAGGTTCTTTGCCCATTTTTTAATGGGATTGTTTTTTTTCCTGCTGTTGAGTTGTATAAGTTCTTAATATATTTTAGAGATTAACCCCTTATCAGATGTATCATCAGTGAATAATGTTCTCTCACTCAGTGTATTCCTTTTCATTTTTTGATGGTTTGCTTTGCTGTGCTGATTGCCCCCAGAATTATATCTCCCTTAGCTGTTCTGTCTTCCTTCTCTTACCTAAAGTTTTGGTATAGAGTGACATGGCATATGAAAGTCTTCAGAGATTTTTGGCAATGTAAGTGGAGTATTTCTCTGAAAGAAAAGCAAAGCTCTTCCTTTTTTAACACACTAGTGCTAGAAACACTTATAGTTGAGTTTCAATCATTGAAGAAAATGGAGTGAGGCAAGAGTAATAACAAAAAAATATTTAGATTGTCTCTATGAAACTAAAAACAATCCTGAAATAAAATACAAGCCCACATATGATGTTTTAGTTTCAATGATTTAATAGTGCTTAGAAGAAAGAGAAACATTTTTGCACTGTTGGTAGAAATGCAGATTGATGCAGCTACTGTGGAAAGCAATATGGAGATACTTTAAAAAATTAAAAATGGATCTGCCTTTTGACCCAGCAAGCCCACTTCCAGGAATATATATGAAGGAACCCAAAACACTAATACAGAGGAACATAAACACCCTTATGTTCATTGCAGCGTTATTTATAACCACCAAGATATGGAAGCAGTCCAAGTGTCCATCAGTAGATGAGTAGATCTACTCAACTGTGGGACATTTACACAATGGAATACTACTTGACCATAAAAAAGAAGAAAATTTTACCATTTACAACAGCATGGATGGACCTGGAGAACATTATGCTAAATGAAATAAGCCAGCCAGAGAAAGACAAATACCATATGATTTCACTCATATGTGGAATCTAATAAACAAACTGAACTAACAAGGAGAATGGGGACAGGCTCATAGATGGAGAGCAGGATGACAGCTGGTTGGGGGGAGGTTACGAGATGGAGGGATCAAGCAAAAAGGAAAAAGGACTCATGAACATGGACAACAGTGTAGTGATTGCTGGGGGGAGAGGGTATAAGGGGACAAAACGGTAATGGAAAAAATACAATGAGAATTAAATTAAAAATAACTGTTATAGACTTCTCTGGTTTTAATTCATCTGCTTTATGAAGGACAGTTTGTCACCCCTTCCCTCTCTGTGTCTGTGTGGTATGTATGCATGCAGTAGAGAGCCTGCTGTTATTGGTATTATGCATTATTGACTCAAGTTATAAATGTTAATGTTAGTTGATTTACCTGTTATACATTTCTTTGTTTTTTAATCATATAAAAAAGACACTTAATTAGTTAATTAAATATTGAAATACAGGCCAAATAATTTTTCAAAGTTTAGTTGTATGAAATATTTATAAATGGATGTGTACTGTGGCCTTAAATATATTTGTAAATCAAAACAAGCCATCATTATCTCATCTATACTTTTAGATGAATTATCTGTAGGTTATTTGTTTGCCATTTCAGAAAAAAAGGAAGGGCAAGTTTTATTTAATATTTACTTGTATGTATGTGTGCTAGTATGTGAAAAATAAGAAAAGATAATCTGTCATTTAGAAAAAATATGTTTACCTGAGAGTAGGCATGTTTAAAATATTATTTATTATTACAAAAGAGCAATGGTTCATTCAACATTCCCTAGGCA